>CM024753.1:0-83439 GCA_014218235.1 Colocasia esculenta
AGAGTCTTCCTCTGTTGCAAGAATAAGGGATGGCGTCTGGCGCTGCCGTCCCTGAGGCGGACGGGGGTGGCCCTCCAGCGGGCAGACAACTCAAGATGCTGAAGAGCGAGGAACCTCCGGGGAGGATCAGAGGCCTCTTTCAAAGTGTTAGGGAAGAACTCATCCGAGCTCCCCTCAGAGGCGATGCTGGAGGCGGTGCTCGGCCGTCTTGAAGGAAATGCTTCAAGGCCCCTCCCCCAAGTCCTACCACGTCTCACCTGAAACAGGTGGCCGGTGCCAACAATTGAGCACGAAGTGACCCCCGAGCATTCTAGCGGGGGTCTACCATCCAGGGCGCCCCGTCGAGCGCGATGATGATGATGTTGACATGGAGGCACTGATAGACGGGGTAATGAGCTCTCTGGGCGTGCTGCGAAGAAACTGGCTACGCGTGCCCAGAACTAGAGGCAGATGTGGGAGGCCGAAATGGCCTTCTGCGATGATCTAGTGATGCAGCACAAGGCCCGTAAAGCCGAGCTGCAAGATGAGGTGAAGAACGATGGCGCGGGTTCGCCTGTGAGGCCTTCAAGGCAGCTATGAGGGAGTGCCAACGTTGGACCCAAGACGCACATCTGGACGGAGTGCACTTCGCACAGTCCAGTTAGGATGGATGCCTCTTGGGGACGATGGCAGGGTCCAGCCGAGCAAGCCCCTTGAATGTATCTCCCTTTCTCTTTTTTGTTGGTAGCTCGGCTTCATCGAGCTTTTGTACAAAGAATCTGAATAGATACTTTCTTTTTTGCGTTGGAAGGCTTCGCTTTTTCTATCTTCTTCCCTTACATCTGTTCTGTCTGAATTGGAATTCATCAATCGTTTAAAAGGGTTCGCAACTACCATGCAGATAGTTAGAGACTGAAACAAAAGCGACCATAAGTGTATGCAGAACGCCTTCTTACTTGGAGATATCGCTCTATCCTTGTGAGCTGAAAAGCTTGGAATAAGGATGTTCCGGATATCGTCTCAAGCCGACCAAGAGAACTGGAAGAAGAGAAGTAGGATGCCGAGGAGGCTTTTATAGGTAATAAGCCTTTAGGTTAGATACATGAAAAGTCCTGGAATGGCTTCGTCACTAGGAGTAGTAAGCTTATAGGAGCCTTTCCCGATCACCTGGGGACCTAATAAGGCCCTTCCACTGGGGGGGGGGGGGCGAGAGTTTGCCAATCGCTCTTCGGGGATCCGATGACGAGCAGCGACGCATGACAAGATCGCCTTCGAAGAAGTGCGCTCTTGAACTCGAGCATTGTAGTACTGCACGAGTCGCTGCTGATAGGAGATGTCGTATGCTGGCGTCGCCTTGATGCTCACCTAGCATGTCTAGGTCCTCCCGAAGTGCGCGGTTGTTGGAAGCTTCATCGAAGTGAGTTGTTCGAATGGTAGGGAGGGCTACTTCCAAAGGCACAACAACTTTAGAGCCGTAGCCCAGATGGAAGGGAGTCTCACCAGTAGCCACTCGTGTTGTTGTTCAGTGGCACCATAGCACGTTGGGGAGCTCCTCGATCCACGAACCTCCTGTAGCTTCACCCTCATACGTAATCCTGTGCAGCAGTGTTTAGTTGGCATTTTCGACCATATTGTTTACTTGGGGATGTGTCATTGAGGTGAAGGGTTGTAGATGCCAAGCTCAAAGCATTTCTGCTTGAAATAGGTACTGTCGAATTGCTTCCCATTGTCTAAAGTAATTGGTCTTGGAAAGCCGAACCGGCAGAGGATGTTCTTCCAAACGAACTTCCAAGCAGCTTGCTCGGTGATCACGGCAATGGGCTCTGCTTCAATCCACTTGGTGAAGTAGTCGATTGCCATGAACAGAAACTTCTTTCACCCCTGAGCCTCTGGAAAGGGACCCAAGATGTCGATGCCCCATCTGGCGAAATTGCGAGGTTCGAACAGGGTGTGCAGTTGTTCGGAAAGTTGCTTAATAAGCTGCCCGAACTTCTGACATTCCAGACACCTTCTAACGAAGGACATGCAATCCTTTTGCAGAGAAGGCCACCAGAATCCTGCTCGGATAATGCTGCGCGCCAGCGTCCTGCCCCCCAAGTGACTTCCGTACAGGCCTTCGTGGACTTCCTCAATGGCCGATGTAGCCTCCATAGGCTAAGGCAACGAAGGAGAGGCCTTGAGAGACATCGCTCGTACAAACGTCCTTTATGAGGGTGAATCTCTAGCTGCGTAGCTGATTTTTTGGGCTTTGCCTTGGTCAGGCGGAAGCTCCCCTCGAAGTAGGTAGGTCAGGAGACGGTCCATCTAACTCGGAGCCAGAGGACGGACTCAATGGAGGCTACATCTACCTCGATGCTCGGCGAGGCGAGTTCTTCTATGACACGGAGCAAGAGGGGGCGATGTCACTTGAAGAGGCTAACTGGCGAGTGCATCGGCCTGCGTATTTTGCTCCCTCGAGGCGTGTGTATGACTTCGAAGTTGAGGAGGCCTCTGCTCGGTTCTTGACCTGCTGGAGGTATTGTGCCATGCAGGGCTCCCTTGCTTCGAATTGTCCATTCACCTAGCTGGCGACCAGCTGAAAATCACTGAAGACCCGAAGTCGAAGTGCTCCCATGTAACGTCGCGTGCTTTCGGATCCATGCGGATCGTGTGTGCTGTGGTTGTGATGGCCGTTGTGAGGCGAGAGTGAGTTGGTTGTGTGGAATGTGTGGTTTGGATGTGTGGTTTGTTCAGGTGAGGTGCAGGTTTAGTCCTGAAATGAAATAGGACCTGCTGCAGTGAGTAGGAGTTGGCGTCCAGGTAAGTTTCCGTGACAGCATGAACTTAACGGCATAAGATATGGACGTTTATGGTGGCCAGTAGTTGCCCTAAGCGGCAGAAGGGTTGACGCCAACATGTGAATTCTGCAGGTTATAGGGTCAACCGAGAGCAGGTTTTCCACCTGGTTCTCTTCCCTTGCCCCAGCTTCACACCCCCGTATCTCTAAAGCTTCCAACAGGTACAGGAGAGTGGTTGGAGGATCGTGGGACGTGTGGCGTTGCGAAATCGCGCGAGGGAGGAAACGCCGTGGCATGGTGCAATTGCCGTGGAGCTCGCGGAGGGTTCGGTGTGAACCGGGAGAGTTCGGAAGGTTTAAGTGCATTAATTCTAAGGTAGGAACGAACCTTGTTAGTTCGTAGGATCATTAAAATACGACATGACCACCTGAATCAGCATGTTTAATGCATTTCGGATAAGTTGCACCATGCGAGGATAATGGGTGGTGTTGATGAATTCGAGTAGTAAAGCATGCTGTTATAGTTAATTATAGTGTATGGATGTTAAAGGAACTATTTTGTATGTCTTCCGTTGTTTTAACGATTGTAAAACTGTAGAATCGGTTTAGGGTTTCTGCAGGAATAGAGGCTGAAGATCTTGGCGTCAACATCGTTTGTCACCAAGTTCATCAGTGGGATATAAACGGCCAGATCCCTTGCCATCTACTTCCTGTAAGCGGCAGTCGATGTGGCGCTAATTGTGTATAAGCAGAAATGACTGTGTTATGGTATTATCGATAATGAGTGGTGCGTTGGCACTGAGTGCACTGAGTGCACATGGTTTCCGGTGTTTAGCATACGGGGTATGCAGTTAGTTACTCACTTTCGAGGCTGCGTGTTGTTCACAAGTTCCAGTTGGGTTCACGTGTAGTGGACGTGGTTACCTGAGGTTTACGTGATGTTTCACGTGGTTTGTGTGTGACGGCATGTGGTTTTGTGTACGTGGCAAGTAGTACGACGCCTACCGTGGTTACCTCTCCAGTTGGGTGCCCCAGGTTCTTTGTGAGCCAGGCTATTAGCTCGGGGCTTTGTCCTGGTACTTGTGTTGTACCGACGAGGTCTGTGTCGTCTGACCTGGAACCCTCACTCTGTGTTTGAGTTGCACGTTCGGCTGAGGGAAAGACGACAGTGGGACAGTGACACTTGTGTTTGTCTTTAGTCACTTGTAGCGCGCTCGTAGTTGGGGGTACGGACACCAGTAGACGTACTGGACCCCAGCTAGTCCTTTTCCAGTGCCTCACTCCAGAGAGTTCAGGGCAGGATCTCTAGAGGTGTCAGGCATGGGCCTGTGACCGTGTGGTCCGCAGGTGTGGTGTTTAGTTGGTCTCCACAGTTGCTTGACCTTTTCACGTGGAGCGGCAGCTGGACCTTTCGTTCGTGGCTGCGAGACTGAGAGGTAGACCTGTGTTAGCTTGTCCGAGTCAGTTTCTGGTGTCGCGAACCAGTCAACGTGACTCGTGTTTGGCTGTCTCTACTTTAGCTTGTACACCTGTACTGGTTGCCGTTTAATATATACAGTTGTTCTCGTAGTCGGCAGACAGTGAGTACTTTATAGCTTCATATCCTGCTTAGCTGTTCTATAAATTGTTAGCATTGTTACTGCTTTCGTACCTGTGTTTTGGTTTGCCTCGATTTTGGGGTAGTTCCCTACTGAGCCAGTGACTAGCGAGGCTCACCCCTACCCCCACAGGTGAGAGCGAGGAGGACGTTTCACGACCGTCGTCCAGTTTGGAGCCGCGCCGTAGCGGTGCAGGGTCGGTACCTCCAGCTGTTGTAGTAGCAGCTCCAGCAGTGTAGTGTAGCTAGTTAGTTTATTGTTTCAGTTGTACCTCGGGGTATGCCCCAGGCTCTTGTACTTTCTTTCAGTTTATGGAAGTTTGGCTATGAAATTTGTGAAATATATATATAAAATGGTGTGTTTCCTTTGTGTTTACACGGACTGTGGTTTGGTATCCCTTGCAAGGCTTCGGCTATTCGCGGGAGGCGGATCCTTATGAGTTGTTATCGATTTTAACGGGCTTGTAAGGCATTCCGCCACAGTTGGTATCAGAGCAAGGTCCGTGTTAATATAAGGGAACTAGAAAGATACATAGCCTTATTCGGTCTTTGTACACTGCTGGTAGGGACCCTGGTTTCTGATAATTTGGGTTGATGTTTTTTGTTTGGTTGTTTGTTATGCAGAAATTTGAAATGGCTGATAAAAGAGATTGGGGTGGTGGAGGAGATGATCCAGAGGAAAAGTACTCAACGTATGATGAGAGGATTTGGAAAGCCTCATGGATATTCAGCAAGGATGGATCAGCAGGCGCCGGTACCACCGGTTGCAGTGCCACCCGGGGATGGAGATACTGTACCTATGCTCCAGTCCCGCCAAGAGTAGAGGTGCCTTTTGTAGCACCTGTGCCACCACCACCACCAGTGTTATTAGCAGAGGAACCAGTGATGCAGTGTGAGAAATTTCTGAGATTGCAGCCACCTACTTACTCAGGAGGGCCGAATCTAGATACAGCGGAACACTGGGTTCATGAGATTGAAAGGGTCTTTGCGACCATGAGGTGTCCGGCAACAGATAAAGTCGTGTTAGCTGCTTATCAATTGAGGGATTTTGCATTAGAATGGTGGCGACTAAAGATGCAGACCACTTTTGCCGGCAGGATAGAAGAGGCTATTACTTGGTCGGAATTTCTTGATGTATTAACAATACATTCTTTCCGATTCAAGTGCAGCAAGTGAAAAGAGAGCAGTTTGGATGCTCCAGCAAGGTAACTCTTCAGTTTTAGAGTACCAGATGAGGTTATGGCACTTAGCGTTATGCACCTTATGTAGTATCAGATAATAACATGATGGTTGAGTATTTTATTAGAGGCTTGCGAGTAGAGTTGCAGGATGCAATAGTACCCCTCATGTGTAAGACAGTGGAAGAAGCAGCCCAGAGAGCAGCTACATTAGAGAGGTCTATTCGGACTCGTCAGGTGGGAGTCAGGCTCAGGTAGTTTTGGCTACCGCAGCAGTCAGTAGGTGCAAGTAAGGTAAAGCACCAGCAGGAGCTTCTTCATCAGGCTTTGGGAAATGGGGTCAGAAATTAAAGCAAGCATTTAAAGGCAAAGGAATAGGATGAGGTCGTCAGCATTTTCAGCAAGGCCGAGGTAGGCCTGAGGTGGAGGAGTCGCAGCAGAGTACTGCCAGGCAGCCTATTACTCCACCAGGATATAGATGCTATAATTGTAATCAGCCGGGGTATTTGATCCGCAATTGCCCTATCCGAGAGAATATGGGTATGGAGAGGTTGCATCAGCAGCAGCCTCAGCAGTTTCAGCAGCCACAGGCAGGTCAGGCAGAGGAGCACCGCAGCAGCGGGAAGAGGCCGGGTTATGGCTATCACCCGAGCCCAGGCGGAGGCATCGAATATGATAGAAGGTACTTTACCTCTTTATGAATATTCAGCAAGAGTTTTATTTTATTCGGGTGCCTCTCATTCTTTTATTTCCGAAGAATTTCTGGATTGTATAGCTCATCCTTTAGAGGAAAAGTCTTGTGAATTAGTAGTGGAAGTTCCTTCGGTGAGTTTCTACTCACTTCGAGCTATATAGAAGCTCCTGTTATGATTGAAGGGAATCAATGCCGGGTCGGTTGTATGCCCTGCAGTTGTCAGATTATGATATTATTTTGGGTATGGATTGGCTTGAGACTTATGGAGCAATGTTAGATTGCAGAAAGAAAAGGATCAGGCTTTGTCATCCTAATGGTGCAGTATTTGAATATCAAGGTATGCCTTTTATACCTCTAAGTTTCTAATTTCTGCAATTAAAACTAGAAAGTTGATAAATGCTGGATGCGTGGCTTATTTAGCCTCGGTAAGTCTGTAGAAGCTAGTCAGCCAGTGGAAGCAGTTCCCGTGGTTAGGGAATTTGCTGATGTTTTTCCTGAGGATTTGCCTGGTTTAGCTCCACATAGAGAGGTGGACTTTACCATTGAGTTGCTGCCGTACCATGCCGATTTCTAAAGCTCCATATCGGATGGCACCAGCAGAACTAAAGAATTGAAAAAGTAATTAGAAGAATTGTTGCAGAAAGGGTTTATTAGACCGAGTCATTCCCTGTGGGAGCGCCGGTTTTATTTGTGAAAAAGAAAGATGGAAGTTTTCGAATGTGTATTGATTATAGAAAGTTGAATGATGTGACCATTAAGAATAAGTACCTGTTGCCGAGGATAGATGATCTGTTTGATCAGTTGCAATCAGCAAGGTATTTTCTAAAATTGATTTGAGGTTTGGGTACCATCAGTTGAGAATCAAAGAGGAGGATAGATAAGACAGCTTTTAGAACCAGATATGGTCACTATGAGTTTGTAGTTATGCCATTTGGGTTGACCAATGCTCCTGCAGGCTTTATGGATCTGATGAATAGGATTTTTCATCCATATTTAGACCAATTCATTGTGGTCTTTATCGATGATATTCTGATTTATTCAGCATCTGAAGAGGGCATGCTCTCATTTGAGGTATACTCTGCAGTTGTTAAGAGATAACCAGTTGTTTGCCAAATTCAATAAGTGTGAATTTTGGTTGAAAGAATTCAGTTTCTGGGTCATGTATCTCAGATAAAGGAGTAGCAGTGGACCCAAGTAAAGTGGAAGCAGTGATGAGATGGAAGTGCCTAAGACAATAACCGAGATTAGAAGTTTTCTGGGATTGGCAGTTATTATAGGCGCTTTATTCAAGATTTTTCTAAGATTGCAGCACCTATGACTAAGTTGACTAGAAAGGGGTGCCATTTGTGTGGTCCGGTGAATGTCAGAAAAGTTTTATGGAATTAAAGAAAAGACTTACATCAGCACCTATATTGACATTACCGGCAGGGAGTGGTGGTTTTGTGTTGTATACTGATGCTTCAAGAAGAGGACTTGGAGCAGTGCTTATGCAGCATGGCAAAGTGATAGCTTATGCGTCCAGGCAATTGAAGCCGCAGAAGAGAATTACCCCACTCATGATTTGGAATTGGCAGCAGTTGTATTTGCTTTGAAAATGTGGAGGCATTATCTGTATGGCGAGAGATTTGAGATCTTTACAGATCATAAAAGCTTGAAGTATATCTTCTCGCAGAAAGATTTGAATCTTCGTCAGCGCAGATGGATGAATATTTGAAAGATTATGATTTCAGTTTGGCTTACCATCCGGGTAAGGCCAATGTTGTAGCTGATGCCTTGAGTTGAAAGGCATATGTAAGTTTGATGATGATTAAAGAATGGAAGCTGTATGAAAGATAGTGGAGAACTCCTTGTATGTGCCCAATAGTCACGCGGGCAATACTAGCTGCTAGTGCTGTAGAGCCGTCCTTGTATTGGCAGATTGTTGAAGCTCAGAGAGCAGATGTAAATTTAGCTGAAATTATGAAAATGGAAGGAGTTACCATTGATGATAATTGTGTGGTCAGGCTCAGGGGCAGGTTGTTTGTTCTAGCTGAAAGAGAGTAAAGCAGCGAGTGTTGGAAGAGGCTCATAAATCTAGGTACACTATCTATCCGGTAGTACTAAAATGTACCACGATTTAAGGAAGCATTTCTGGTGGCCTCATATGAAAAAGGAAATAGAAGAGTTTGTTGCAAGGTGTGTTATCTGTCAGCAAATTAAAGCAGAGCATCAGAAGCCTGGGGTTTGTTGCAACCATTGCCCATCCCACAGTGGAAATGGATGATATTGCTTTGGACTTTGTGGCAGGTTTACCAAGATCGAGTTCCGCCGGCATAATGGAATATGGGTATTTGTTGATAGATTAACCAAGGTGTGCAGATTAGTGGCAGTAAGTATGTCTTGGACAGTGGACAGATTAGCAAAATTTATGTTGAAAGAATTGTTCCACTGCATGGCATACCAAAGACTATTGTGTCTGATAGAGATCCAAGATTTACTTCTATTTTTTGGAGAAGTCTGCAAAGAGTAATTGGTACTGAGCTGAGGTATAGCTCCGCTTATCATCCCCAGACAGATGGCAGACAGAGAGGACTATACAGACGGTTGAAGATATGTTGTGGGCTTGTGTTTAGTTTGGGGAGGTAGCTGGGAACATCATTTGGAATGGTTGAGTTTGCCTATAATAATAGTTATCATACCAGTCTTGGGATGGCACCGTATGAAGCTTTATATGGAAGGCCATGTAGAACCCCATTGAATTGACATGAAGTCGGAGAAAGGCAATTAGTGGGTCCTGAATTGATTCAGCAAACCACAGAATGGTGAAGCTTATTAAAGAGAAATTGCAGGCAGCTCAAAGCAGGCAAAGAGCTATGCAGATAATCGGAGAAGACCACTTCAGTTTGAGGTGGGAGATTTTGTTTTCTTGAGAGTTTCTCCGAGTAAAGGTATTATGAGATTTGGTAAGACTGAAAAGTTGAGTCCAAGGTATGTGGGACCTTTCCAGGTGATTGAGAGAATTGGAAAAATAGCTTATTGGCTGGATTTGCCAGCAGATTTTGCAGATGTTCATGAAATATTTCATGTCTCTATGTTAAGAAGTGCATTGAAGATCCAGCTCAAATAATCAGATATCAAGGTGGTGACCTGAGGCCGGATATGACTATGCCAGAATATCCAGTGCAGATCACAGATCGAAAGATAAAGAAGCTAAGAAATAAAGAAATTGAGCTATTTAAGTGAGATGGGAAAATAGGTTAGGTGGTGAAGATACTTGGGAGTTAGCCGAGGAGATGGCTAAAGGGTATCCCTATCTGTTTGAATAAGCCTTTGTATTTCTTTTTAAATGATAGTGCTTGTAAAGGAGTATATGCTTAAGTTATTTAACTTTGAGTTATATTATGAATTTCGAGGTCGAAATTTTCTTTTTAGATGATAGTAATGTAACGTTGCGTGCTTTTCGGATCTATGCAGATCGTGTGTGCTGTGGTTGTGATGGCCGTTGTGAGGCCAGAGTGAGTTGGTTGTGTGGAATGTGTGTTTTGGATGTGTGGTTTGTTCAGGTGAGGTGCATGTTTGGTCCTGAATGAAATAGGACCTGCTGCAGTTGAGTAGGAGTTGGCGTCCAGGTAAGTTGCCGTTGACAGCATGAACTTAACGGTATAAGATATGGACGTTTATGGTGGCGGTTGCCCTAAGCGGCAGAAGGGTTGACGCCAACCTGTGAATTCTGCAGGTTATAGGGTCACCCGAGATCAGGTTTTCCACCTGGTTCTCTCTTCCCCTTGCCCCAGCTTCACGCCCCCGTATCTCTAAAGCTTCCAACAGGTACAGGAGAGTGGTTGGAGGATCGTGGGACGTGTGGCGTTGCCAAATCGCGCGAGGAAACGTCGTGGTGTGGTGCAATTGCCGTGGGAGCTCGCAGAGGGTTTGGTGTGAACCGGGAGAATTCGGAAGGTTTAAGTGCATTCTAAGGTAGGGAACGAACCCTGTTAGTTCCGTAGGATCATTAAAATACGACGAGACCACCTGAATCAGCATGTTTAATGCATTTTCGAATTAAGTTGCACCATGCGGGGATAATGGGTGGTTTGATGAATTCGAGTAGTAAAGCATGCTGTTATAGTTTAATTATAGTGTATGGATGTTAGAGGAACTATTTCTGCATGTCTTTCCGTTGTTTTAACGATTGTAAAACCTGTAGAATCGGTTTAGGGTTTCTGCAGGAATAGAGGCTGAAGATCTTGGCGTCAACATCGTTTGTCGCCAAGTTCATCAGCTGGGATATAAACGGCCAGATCCCTTGCCGTCTACTTCCTGTAAGCGGCAGTCGATGTGGCCGCTAACTTGTGTATAAGCAGAAATGACTGTTTATGGTATTTATCGATAATGAGTGGTGCGTTGGCACCTGAGGTGCACTGAGTGCACATGGTTTCCATGTTTAGCATACGGGGTATACAGTTAGTTACTCACTTTCGAGGCTGCGTGTCGTTCACGCAAGTCCAGTTGGGTTCACGTGTAGTGGACCGTGGTTACCTGAGGTTTACGTGATGTTTCACGTGGTTTGTGTGTGACGTGCACGTGGTTTTGTGTACGTGGCAAGTAGTACGACGCCTACCGTGGTTACCTCTCCAGTTGGGTGCCCCAGGTTCTTTGTGAGCCAGGCTGTTAGCTCGGGGCTTTGTCCCGGTACTTGTGTTGTACCGACGAGGTCTGTGTCATCTGACCTGGACACCCTCACTCTTGTGTTTGAGTTGCACGTTCGGCTGAGGGAAAGACGACAGTGGACAATGACACTTGTGTTTGTCTTTAGTCACTTGTAGCGCGCTCGTAGTTGGGGGTACGGACACCAGTAGACGTACTGGACCCCAGCTAGTCCTTTTCCAGTGCCTCACTCCAGAGAGTTCCGGCCAGGATCTCTAGAGGTGTCAGGCATGCCTGTGACCGTGTGGTCCGCAGGTGGTGGTGTTTAGTTGGTCTCCACAGTTGCTTGACCTTTTCACGTGGAGCGGCAGCTGGACCTTTCGTCCGTGGCTGCGAGACTCAGAGGTAGACCTGTGTTAGCTTGTCCGAGTCAGTTTGTTTCTGTCGCGAACCAGTTCGCGTGACTCGTGTTTGGCTGTCTCTACTTTAGCTTGTACACCTGTACTGGTTTGCCATTTAATTATTACAGTTGTTTTCTCGTAGTCGGCAGACGGTGAGTACTTTTACAGCTTTCATATCCTGCTTAGCTGTTCTATAAATTGTTAGCATTGTTTACTGCTTTCGTACCTGTGGTTTTGGTTTGCTCGGTTTTGGGGGAGTTCCCTACTGAGCCAGTGACTAGCGAGGCTCACCCCTACCCCCACAGGTGAGAGCGAGGAGGACGTTTCACGACCGTCGTCCTGTTCAGAGCCGCGCCGTAGCGGTGCAGGGTCGGTACCTCCAGCTGTGTAGTAGCAGCTCCAGCAGTGTAGTGTAGCTAGTTAGTTTACTTGTTTCAGTTGTACCTCGGGGTATGCCCCAGGCTCTTGTACTTTCTTTCAGTTTATGAAAGTTTGGCTATGTAAATTTGTGAAATATATATATAAAATGGTGTGTTCCTTTGTGTTTACACGGAATGTGGTTTGGTATCCCTTGCGAGGCTTCGGCCCGTTCGCGGGAGGCGTATCCTTATTAAGCTTGTTATCGATTTAAGGGGCTTAAGTAAGGCATTCCGCCACATCCCAGGTGCCTAGCCATTCAGATTTTGGACAGGAGTGCTTCGTAGTCAGCTACGTTGTTGGAGGCGGTAAAGCGAAATCTGAGGGCGTATTGGAACTCGAGTCCCTCCGAAGGGGTGGGAACCAAGCCTGCTCCGCTCCCTGTGACGCAAGAGGATCTGTCCACGTAGAGCTCCCATGGGGGTTCGTCGGCTAATGGCGGGTCCTGCTCGGCCGGAAGGGTGCACTTCGCAATGAAATCCGCTAGCGCTTGCGCCTTGATGGCCGTCCTTGATTGATATCAAAATCGCCTAGCTCGATGGCCCATTTGATAAGCCTGCCGGAAGCCTCTGGCTGCTGAAGGATTTGCTTCAATAGCTGGTCGGTAAGGACTGTTATTAAGTGGGCCTGAAAGTAAGGCCTGAGCTTCCGTACGGCCGTGACTAGAGCGAGGGCGAGCTTCTCTGCTCGAGTACCTTCTTTCAGCCTCTTGAAGGACCCTGCTGATGTAGTAGACTGGGTGTTGTGCCGCCGCCTCTTCCCTGATCAAAACCACGTTGATGGAATGTTCGGTGGCCGAAAGGTACACGAATAGAGGTTCTCCGAACATGATTTTTGAGAGAACAGTGGGGCTGCCAAGTATGCCTTCAACTCGGTGAAGGCAGCTTCGCAGTCTTCTGTCCACCGTACATGCCCCCCTTGCTGTGAGGAGCCTTTGGGCCCTCGCAGCAACCTGAAAAAACTAAAGCTTCTCTCCACTGCTCGGCACATGAACTAGTTGAGCGCGGCGAGGCGTCTAGTGAGGCGCTGGACGTCACGCACTGTCTTGGGACTACCCATCTCGAGTATGGCTTGGATCTTCTCAGAATTGGCCTCTATTCCCCTATTTGAAATGAGGAAGCCGAGGAACTTACTCGAGCGTACACCAAACGCACACTTGGCCGAGTGAGCTTCATGTTGTACCTCCGCAAAGTTGCGAAAGTCTCTTCGAGGTCGGAGATGTGGTCGGTGCTTGGAGGCGTTTTTACCAGCATATCGTCAATGTAGACCTCCATGTTCCGCCCAATTTGCTGCTCGAACATCTTATTGACTAGTCGTTGGTATGTCGCTCATGCGTTCTTCAGATCGAAGGGCATCCTGGTAAAGCAGTATAGACCCAGGTCGGTGACAAACGTGGTGGCGTCCTGCTCCGGGGATGCATGCTGATCTGGTGATAACTAGAATATGCATCCAGAAAGCTGAGAAGCTCGTGTCGAACGTGGCATCTCAGCTGGTCGATGCGCGGTAGAAGAAAGTTGTAACGTCGCGTGCTTTTTGGATCCATGCGGATCGTGTTGTTGTGGTTGTGGTGGCCGTTGTGAGGCCAGTGTGATTTGTGTGTGGAATGTATGTGTGTGCGTGGTTTGAGCAGGTGTAAAGAGCAGGGTAGTCCTGAATTGAATGGGACCTGCTGCTGTTCTGTCTGAGTTGCGGCCAAGGGTGGTCGTTGACTGTTGGCGTCCAGGTTCATGGACGTTTATATCATGAACTTGGCGGCAGCTTGTGTGGACGTTTAGTCTGGCGGTGCTTGTGGGCGACAAGGGGGTTGACGCCAACCTGTCAGTTCAGCAGGTTATAAGTCCCCCGAGGGCAGCTCTCTCAGCTCACCCTCTCTCCCTCTTGCCCCAGCTTCGCGCCCTGGTGTTTCTGAAGGTTCTAACAGATATCGAGGAGTGGCTGGTCGATCGTGAGACGCGCGGCGTCGCCGAATTACGCGAGGAAACGTCGCGGCGTGGTGCAATTCGCGTGGGAGCTCGCGGAGGGCTCGGAGTAAACCGGGGAGTTGCGGGAGATTCCAGCGCGTTTTGAGGTAGGGGACGAACCCTAGTAGCTCTATAGAAACATTAAAACAGATCATAATCACTTGAACCAGCATGATAATCCATGTTTGAATAGAGTTGTACCATGCGGGATAATGGGTGGTTTGAGTAGTTTAATGTACGAAGCATGCTGTAATAGGTTATATTGGGTATTACATGCTAAAGGAATCGCATTTGCATGTTTTTAGTAGTTAGAACAGTCAGAAAGCCCGCAGAGCCGGATTAGGGTTTCTGCAGGGTCTTAGGGCCGGAGAACTTGGCGTCAACATCGACTGCCGCCAAGCTCTTCAGCCAGGAGATCAACGGCCAGAAACCCTGTCGTTGACTCTCTGTAGGCGGCAATCGATATGGACGCCTACTGGTTATGAGCAGAAAAGGCTATTTATGGTGTGTTATCGTTAATGCATGCGTGGTATCATATAGGAGGTGCACTAAGTGCGCATGGCTCTCGTATTTAGCATACACGGTATGCAGTTAGTTGTATACTTCAGTGACCGCGTGTTGTTTACGCGAGTCAGTTGCGTTCACGTGTAGTGGACCGAGTTTACTTGTGGTTTCACGTGGTTTGTGTGTGACGAGCACGTGATTCTGTGTACGTGGCAAGTAGTAGACGCCTACCGTGGTACCTCTCCAGTTGGTGCCCCAGGTTCTGTGTGAGCCAGGCTGTTAGCTCGGGGCTTTGTCCCGGTACTTGTGTTGTACCGTCGAGGTCTGTGTCGTCTGACCTGGACACCCTCACTCTTGTGTTTGAGTAGCACGTCCGGCTGAGGGAAAGACGACAGTGGGACAGTGACACGTGAGTTTGTTTTTAGTCACTTGTAGCGCGCTCGTAGTTGGGGGTACGGAACCAGTAGACGTACTGGACCCCAGCTAGTCCTTTCTCCAGTGCCTCACTCTAGAGAGTCCGGGCCAGGATCTCTAGAGGTGCCAGGCATGGGCCTGTGACCGTGTGGTCCGCAGGTGGTGGTGTTTAGTTGGTCTCCACAGTTGTTTGTCTTTTCTCGTGGAGCGGCAGCTGGACCTTTCGTCCGTGGCTGCGAGACTGGAGGTTTTTACCTGTGTTAGTTGTCCGAGTCAGTTTCTGGTGTCGCGAACCAGGTTACGTGGCTCGTGTTGGCTGTCTCTACTTTAGCTTGTACACCTGTACTGGTTTGCCGTTTATTTATTAAAATTGTTTCTCGTAGTCGGCAGACGTGAGTACTTTTACAGCTTTACTTACTTGCTTAGCTGTTCTATAAATTGTTGGTACTGTTTACTGCTTTCGTACCTGTGGTTTTGGTTTGCTCGGTGTTGGGGGAGTTCCCTACTGAGCCAGTGACTAGCGAGGCTCACCCCTACCCCCAGGCAGGTGGGAGCGAGGAGACGTTCTCGACCGTCGTCCAGTTCAGAACTGCGTCGTAGCAGTGCAGGGTCGGTACCTCCACCAGCTGTGTAGTAGCAGCTCCAGCAGTGTAGTGTAGCTAGTTAGTTTACTTGTTTCAGTTGTACCTCGGGGTATGCCCCAGGCTCTTGTACTTTCTTTTCAGTTTTGTGGAAATTTGGCTATGTAAACTTGTGGAATATATAGGTATAAATGGTGTGTTCCTTTGTATCTACACGGACTGTGGTTTGGTTTCCCTTGCGAGGCTTCGGCCCGTTCGCGGGAGGCGGACCCTTATTAAGCTTGTTATCGGTTTAATGGGCTTAAGTAAGGCGTTCCGCCACAGTTGGTATCAGAGCAAGGTTCGTGTTAATATAAGGGAACTAGAAAGATACATAGCCTTATTTCGGTCATTATACACTGCTGGTAGGGACCCTGGTTTTTGATCATTTGTGGTTTTGATTGTTGTCTGGTGTTTTGTGTATGTAGAATTTCCGAAATGGCTGATAGAAGAGATTGGGGTGGTGGAGGAGATGATCCGGAGGAGAGCACCCAGCGTATGATAGAGAGAATCTGGGAGAGCCTTACAGATATTCGAGCAAGGATGGACCAGCAGGCGCCGGTACCACAGTTGCAGTCCCACCTGGGGACGGAGATGATGTACCTGTTGCTCCAGTTCCCGCCGAGTGGAGGTGCCTCTTGTAGCACCGTGCCACCACCACCACCAGTGCAGTTAGTTGAGGAGCCCGTGATGCAAGTTGAAAGGTTTCTGAGATTGCAGCCCCCTACTTACTCAGGAGGGCCGAATCCAGATACAGCTGAGCATTGGATTCATGAAATTGAGAGGGTTTTCGCGACTATGCGGTGTCCTGCAGCAGATAGAGTTGTATTGGCTGCTTATCAGTTGAGAGGTTTTGCCTTGGAATGGTGGCGATTGAAGATGCAAACCACCTTCTCAGGTAGGAGAGAAGAGGCCATTGCTTGGTCGGAATTTCTTGATGTGTTTAACGACACATTTTTCCCGATTCAAGTGCAGCAGGTAAAAAGGGAGCAATTCCGGACTCTTCAGCAAGGTAACTCTTCAGTTCTAGAGTACCAGATGAGGTTTATGGCGCTTAGCCGTTATGCGCCATATGTAGTTTCTGATAATAATATGATGGTTGAGTATTTTATCAGAGGTTTGAGAGTGGAATTGCAGGATGCGATAGTACCTCTTATGTGTAAGACAGTGGAAGAGGCAGCTCAGAGAGCAGCTACTTTGGAGAGATCTATTCGGACTCGTCAGGTGGGCGAGTCAGGTTCAGGTAGTTCTCGGGTACCGCAGCAGTCAGTGGGTGCAAGTAAAGGTAAAGCACCAGCAGGACCTTCTTCATCAGGTTTTGGTAAATGGGGTCAGAAGTTAAAGCAAGCATGGAAAGGTAGAGGAAGAGGATGGGGAGGTCGTTCGCAGTTTCAGCAAGGCCGTGGTAAGCCTGAGGTGGAGGAGTCGCAACAGAGTACTGTTAGGCAGCCCATTGTTCCTCCAGGATATAGATGCTATAATTGTGATCAGCCGGGACATTTGATCCGCAATTGTCCCTATGCAAGAGAATATGGTTATGGCAGAGGTGTGCAGCAGCAGCAGCCTCAGCAGTTTCAGCAGCCACAGGCAGGTCGTGGCAGAGGAGTACCGCAGCAGCGGGGTAGAGCCGGGTTATGGCTATCACCCGAGCCCAGGCGGAGGCATCGAATATGATTGAAGGTACTTTACCTCTTTATGAATATTCTGCAAGAGTTCTATTTGATTCGGGTGCCTCTCATTCTTTATTTCCGAAGAATTCCTGAATTGTATGACTCATCCTTTAGAAGAGAAGTCCTGTGAGTTGGTAGTGGAGGTTCCTTCAGGTGAGTTTTTGCTCACTTCGAGCTATGTAGATGAAGCTCCTGTTTGATTGAAGGGAACCAGATGCCGGGTCGGTTGTATGCCCTGCAATTGTCAGATTATGATATCATTCTGGGTATGGATTGGCTTGAAATGTATGGAGCAATGTTAGATTGCAGAAAGAAAAAGATCAGGTTTTGTCATCCTAATGGTGCAAGTGTTTGAATACCAAGGTATGCCTTTTTATACCTCTAAGTTCCTAATTTCTGCAATTAAAGCTAGAAAGTTGATTAATGCTGGATGTGTGGCTTATTTAGCCTCAGTAAGTTTGGTAGAAGCTAGTCAGCCAGTTGAAGCAGTTCCCGTGGTTAGGGAATTTGCTGATGTTTTTCCTGAGGATTTGCCTGGTTTAGCTCCACACAGAGAGTGGACTTTTCTATTGAGTTGCTGCCAGGTACCATGCCGATTTCTAAAGCTCCATATCGGATGGCACCAGCAAAACTTAAGGAGTTGAAAAAGCAGTTAGAAGAATTGTTGCAGAAAGGTTTTATTAGACCGAGTCATTCCCCGTGGGGAGCGCCGGTTTTATTTGTGAAAAAGAAAGATGGAAGTTTCCGGATGTGTATTGATTATAGAAGTTGAATGATGTGACCATTAAGAATAAGTACCCGTTGCCGAGAATAGATGATCTGTTTGATCAGTTGCAGTCAGCAAAAGTGTTTTCTAAGATTGATTTGAGGTCTGGGTACCATCAGTTAAGAATTAAAGAGGAGGATATAGATAAGACAGCATTCAGAACTAGATATGGTCACTTTGAGTTTGTGGTTATGCCTTTTGGGTTGACTAATGCTCCTGCAGGCTTTATGGATCTGATGAATAGAATTTTTCATCCATATTTAGATCAATTTATTGTGGTCTTCATAGATGATATTCTAATTTATTCAGCATCTGAAGAGGAGCATGCAGCTCATTTGAGGTTTACCCTGCAATTATTAAGGGATAATCAGTTGTTTGCCAAGTTCAATAAGTGTGAATTTTGGCTGAAAGAAATTCAGTTTTTGGGTCATGTTATCTCAGCTCAGGGAGTAGCAGTGGACCCAAGTAAAGTGGAAGCAGTGATGAGATGGGAAGTGCCTAAGTCAATAACCGAGATTAGAAGTTTTCTGGGATTGGCAGGCTATTATAGGCGCTTTATTCAAGATTTCTCAAAATTGCGGCACCTATGACTAAGCTGACCAGGAAGGGTGTGCCATTTGTGTGGTCCGGTGAATGTCAGAGAAGTTTTATGGAATTGAAGAAGAGACTTACTTCAGCACCTATACTGACATTACCGTCGGGGAGTGGTGGTTTTGTGTTGTATACTGATGCTTCAAGGAGAGGTCTTGGTGCAGTGCTTATGCAGCATGGCAAAGTAATAGCTTATGCATCCAGACAATTGAAGCCAGCAGAAGAGAATTACCCCACTCATGATTTAGAATTAGCTGCAGTAGTGTTTGCCTTGAAAATGTGGAGGCATTATCTGTATGGCGAGAGATTTGAGATTTTTACAGATCATAAAAGTCTGAAGTATATCTTCTCGCAAAAAGATTTAAATCTTCGTCAGCGCAGATGGATTGAATATTTGAAGGATTATCTTTAGTCTGGCTTACCATCCGGGTAAGGCTAATGTTGTAGCTGATGCCTTAAGCAGAAAGGCATATATGAATTTATGATGATTAAGGAATGGAAATATATGAAGAGGTAGCAGAGAATTCTTTGTATGTGCCCAGCAGTCAGCGACGGGCAGTTCTAGCTGCTAGTGTTGTAGAGCCATCATTATATTGGCAGATTATTGAGGCTCAGAGAGCAGATGTGAATTTAGCTGAAATTGTGAAAATGGAAGGAGTTTCTATTGATGATAATTGTGTGGTTAGACTCAGAGGCAGGTTGTTTGTTCCTGCAGAAAGAGAGGTGAAGCAGCGAGTTTTGAAGAGGCTCATAAATCAAGGTACACTATTCATCCAGGTAGTACAAAAATGTACCAGATTTGAGAAAGCATTTTTGGTGGCCTCATATGAAGAAAGAAATAGCAGAATTCGTAGCAAGGTGTGCTATCTGTCAACAGATTAAAGCCGAACATCAGAAGCCGGGAGGTTTGTTGCAACCGTTGCCTATTCCACAGTGGAAGTGGGATGATATTGCAATGGACTTTGTGGCAGGATTACCAAGGACGAGTTCCGGGCATAATGGGATATGGGTGTTTGTTGACAGATTGACTAAGGTGTGCAGATTAGTGGCAGTAAGTATGTCTTGGACAGTGGACAGGTTGGCAAATATTTATGTTGAAAAGATTGTTCCATTGCATGGTATTCCGAAGACTATTGTGTCTGATAGAGATCCAAGATTTACTTCTGGTTTTTGGAGGAGTTTGCAGAAGGTGATTGGTTCCGAGTTAAGGTATAGCTCCGCGTATCATCCCCAGACAGATGGTCAGACAGAAAGGACCATTCAGACAATTGAAGATATGTTGCGAGCTTGTTGTTTGGTTTGGGGAGGTAGTTGGGAGCATCATTTGGGAATGGTTGAATTTGCCTACAATAATAGTTATCATACCAGTCTTGGAATGGCACCGTATGAAGCTTTGTATGGAAGGCCATGTAGAACTCCATTGAACTGGCATGAAGTGGGTGAAAGGCAGTTAGTAGGTCCAGAATTAATTCAGCAAACCACGGAAGTGGTGAAGCTTATTAAGGAAAAATTGCAGGCAGCTCAAAGCAGGCAAAAGAGTTATGCAGATGTGCGAAGGAGACCACTTCAGTTTGAGGTGGAGATTTGTTTTCCTGAGAGTTTCTCCGAGTAAAGGTGTTATGAGATTTGGCAAGACGGGGAAGCTGAGTCCAAGATATGTAGGACATTTCCGAGTAATTGAAAAATTGGAGAAGTAGCTTATAGGCTGGATTTGCCAGCAGATTTTGCTGATGTGCATGATATTTTCCATGTCTCTATGTTAAGGAAATGCATTGAAGATCCAGCTCAGATAATTAGATATCAAGGTGGTGACCTGAGACCGGACATGACTATGCCAGAGTATCCGGTGCAGATCACAGATCGGAAGATGAAAAAGCTAAGAAATAAAGAAATTGAGCTAGTTAAAGTGAGATGGGAGAATAGATTGGGAGGTGAGGATACCTGGGAGCTGGCCGCAGAAATGGCTAAGGGGTATCCTTATTTGTTTGAATAAGTTTATGTATTTTCTTTTTAGATGATAGTGCTTGTAAAGACGTGTTTATATAAGTTGTTTAATTTTGAGTTGTGTTATGAATTTCGAGGTCAAAATTTCTTTTTAGATGATAGTAATGTAACATCGCGTGCTTTTTGGATCCATGCGGATCGTGTGTGTTGTGGTTGTGGTGGCCGTTGTGAGGCCAGTGTGAGTTGGGTGTGTGGATGTATGGTGTGATTGCGTGGTTTGAGCAGGTAAAGAGCAGGTAGGTCCTGAATTGGAATGGACCTGCTGCTGTTCTGTCTGAGTTGGCGGCCAATGGGTGGTCGTTGACTGTTGGCGTCCAGGTTCATGGACGTTTATATCATGAACTTGGCGGCAGCTTGTGTGGACGTTTAGTCTGGCGGTGCTTGTGGGCGACAAGGGGGTTGACGCAACCTGTCAGTTCAGCAGTTTTATAAGTCCACCCGAGGGCAGCTCTCTCAGCTCACCCTCTCTCCCTCTTGCCCCAGCTTCGCGCCCTGGTGTTTCTGAAGTTCTAACAGATATCGAGGAGTGGCTGGTCGATCGTGAGACGCGTGGCGTCGCCGATTACGCGAGGAAACGTCGCGGCGTGGTGCAATTCGTGTGGGAGCTCGCGGAGGGCTCGGAGTAAACCGGGGAGTTGCGGAGATTCCAGCGCGTTTTGAGGTAGGGGACGAACCCTAGTAGCTCTATAGAAACAAAAACAGATCATAATCACTTGAACCAGCATGATAATCCATGTTTGAATAGAGTTGTACCATGCGGGATAATGGGTGGTTTGAGTATTAATGTACGAAGCATGCTGTAATAGGTTATATTGGGTATTAGCATGCTAAAGGAATCGCATTTGCATGTTTTTAAGTAGTTAGAACAGTCAGAAAGCCCGCAGAGCCGATTAGGGTTTCTGCAGGTCTTAGGGCGGAGAACTTGGCGTCACATCGACTGCCGCCAAGCTCTTCAGCCAGGAGATCAACGGCCAGAACCCTGTCGTTGACTTCTCTGTAGCGGCAATCGATATGGACGCCTACTGGTTATGAGCAGAAAAGGTTATTTATGGTGTGTTATCGTTAATGCATGCGTGGTATTATAGGAGGTGCACTAAGTGCGCATGGCTCTCGTATTTAGCATACACGGTATGCAGTTAGTTGTATACTTCAGTGACCGCGTGTTGTTTACGCGAGTCAGTTGCGTTCACGTGTAGTGGACCGAGGTTACTTGTGGTTTCACGTGGTTTGTGTGTGACGAGCACGTGATTCTGTGTACGTGGCAAGTAGTAGACGCCTACCGTGGTTACCTCTCCAGTTGGGTGCCCCAGTTTCTGTGTGAGCCAGGCTGTTAGCTCGGCTTTGTCCCGGTACTTGTGTTGTACCGTCGAGGTCTGTGTCGTCTGACCTGGACACCCTCACTCTTGTGTTTGAGTAGCACGTCCGGCTGAGGGAAAGACGACAGTGGGACAGTGACACGTGAGTTTGTTTTTAGTCACTTGTAGCGCGCTCGTAGTTGGGGGTACGGACACCAGTAGACGTACTGGACCCCAGCTAGTCCTTTCTCCAGTGCCTCACTCTAGAGAGTCCGGGCCAGGATCTCTAGAGGTGCCAGGCATGGGCCTGTGACCGTGTGGTCCGCAGGTGGTGGTGTTTAGTTGGTCTCCACAGTTGTTTGTCTTTTCTCGTGGAGCGGCAGCTGGACCTTTCGTCCGTGGCTGCGAGACTGGAGGGTTTTTACCTGTGTTAGTTGTCCGAGTCGTTTTCTGGTGTCGCGAACCAGGTTACGTGGCTCGTGTTGGCTGTCTCTACTTTAGCTTGTACACCTGTACTGGTTTGCCGTTTATTTATTAAAATTGTTTCTCGTAGTCGGCAGACGGTGAGTACTTTTACAGCTTTACTTACTTGCTTAGCTGTTCTATAAATTGTTGGTACTGTTTACTGCTTTCGTACCTGTGTTTTTGGTTTGCTCGTGTGGGGGAGTTCCCTACTGAGCCAGTGACTAGCGAGGCTCACCCCTACCCCCACAGGTGGGAGCGAGGAGACGTTTCTCGACCGTCGTCCAGTTCGAACTGCGTCGTAGAGCGCGGAGTGCAGGGTCGTACCTCCAGCTGTGTAGTAGCAGCTCCAGCAGTGTAGTGTAGCTAGTTAGTTTACTTGTTTCAGTTGTACCTCGGGGTATGCCCCAGCTCTTGTACTTTCTTTTCAGTTTTGTGGAAATTTGGCTATGTAAACTTGTGGAATATATAGGTATATAATGGTGTGTTCCTTTGTATCTACACGACTGTGGTTTGGTTTCCCTTGCGAGGCTTCGACCCGTTCGCGGGAGGCGGACCCTTATTAAGCTTGTTATCGGTTTAATGGCTTAAGTAAGGCGTTCCGCCACAAAAGTTGTCCTTGGGCGTTGCCTTGTTGAGATCTTTGTAGTCCACGCACACGCTCCATTTGCCGTTGGCTTTGCGCACGAGGACCACGCTGGAGATCCACTTCGGATATTGGGCTTTCTGGAGGAGCCCAACAGCTTGGCTTTTGATGACGTGATCCTGGATCACAGTCTGTCATTCTCGATTGACTGTCGCATCCTCTGTTGAACTGGTGGGACCCTAGGTCCAAGAGGAGGCAATGCACCATCGCATCTGGAGGGATGCCCTGTAGCTCATCATCCGACCACGCAACACGTCCAATTGGCTAGCAAGAAGGCCTTATATTGTCGCTACTTGGCTTCGGCTAGTAAAGCGCCAACGTATATGACATGCTCGGGGTTGTCGTCTATTTGAACCGGAAGCAGGTCTTTGGCAGAGTCCCTCGACTGGTAGAAGGTTGATCAACTAGCGGAGGCACATGCGTTGGAGCTGCAAGTGGTTGATTGTCCCTTAGGGAGAGGACATAGCACCGTCGGGACTCTCGCTGGCATCCGAGCACCTCGCCGATCCCACACAGAGTGGGAAACTTCATCTTCTGGTGGAAGATGAAGGTACCGCTTTGATTCGCCCGATCAGATCTCTGCAAAGGATGGCGTTGTAGCCGGGCATACTCCTAACGACCAAGAAATCCACCACCTTGGTCCCGCTTCTCAGGGTCGTCCGGAGGGTGATCGAGAGGCGTGCTCGCCCTATGGGCTGGACCGAAACCCCAACCGAACAAAGGTGACTCAACAGGGGTAAGCTGGTCAGTTTTCAGTCCCATAAGAAAAAAGCAGTCGTAGGCTAACACGTCCGGTGCACTTCCATTATCCACCAAGATTCGGCACACATTACAATGGTTGGTGGTGGCTGAGACAACTAACGCATTAGTGTGTGGAGTAGTAACTCCTACAAGATCCTCGTCCGAGAAGGTTATAGCCTCCTCAGACTATGCACGTGCGAAATTAAGGGGATAAGGGACTGGTCGAGGCGCCGGAGGCCTGTCCACGATGTGTACTCACCGAGCGTAGTCACGTCAACTTTGAGTAATTTCTCCCCCTGCACCGAAACCTCTCGTGATCATGTTGATCTCCTACTCATTGGGCTCGTTGTTGATCGGCTACTCGGGAGTCCTGTTCTCGGCGTCTGGGGCGATCTTCATTCCGGCGCACGTATCGCCCAAGGTACCCGCGCTTCATCAGAGACTTAATCTTGTCCTTGAGCTAGCGGCACTCGGAAGTGTCGTGGCCGTGATCGCAGTGGAAACAACAGTACTTCTCCTGGTTGCGCCTCCGAGGGTCAGAGCGCATCCTCCATGGCCATTGAACATAAGGCTCGTGGCGGATCTCCGCCAGGATCTGTTCGAGCGCCACTGTGAGTGGGGTGTGGTCGGTGAAGGGGAGCGGTCGGCGCAGCGAATACCCGTTATGCCGGCCTTTCTTCTAATCTCGGTCGGAACTATTGTCGGAGGTCCTCTTCTTGTCCGACTACTCGCCCTGCTCTGCTCAGCCTGCGGCTAGGCTCTCCTCAGAAGCCGCATGGCGTTGGGCGATGGAGAGTAGCTCGGCCAAAGTGGAGGGCTATTGCACATCGAGCGTCCTCTGAAGGAAGCCAGCATGAGTGCCTTAGATGAGGGCACTGGTGGCTAGAGGGACGTCGAGGCAAGGGATGCAGAGAGCTTCTGTCTGGAACATATGATGAAGTTCCACAGCGCCTCACCCTTCTTCTGGAAAACGGCCAGAAGAGAGGCCGCAGTGCGTGGCTGCGACCTCCCGCCGAGGAAGTTGTCCCGGAAGGACTTCTTCAGTTGGTGGAAGGGAGATGGAAGCGGCAGGGAGGGCTTCAAACCATGCCCTGGCGGTTTCCTTAAGGGTTGTCGAAAAGGCCCAACACTTGGCTGCATCGGATGCCCCATGGAATACCATATGCGACTCGAACCCGTGGATGTGGTCCGCCGAGTCGGAGGTGCCGTCATATGGCGCAATGGTCGGCAGAGCTTGGGGGAGGCCCGAGCCTCTAGGATCTCCACAGTGAATGGGGAGCGGAAGCCTAGGTCTTCCTCTACCGGAGCCTTGCCTTCTGCCCACTGGACCATTATGTCCACATGACGCTCTAGGTCCACGACGCAGTGGAGGCATCTAGCCAACTCCTAGTCAGAGGGCGAGAACCTTCACACTGGACCTGTGGGAGTTGGCACCCATGATGGAACGTGCAGGGAGTGGAGCTGTTGTGGAGCGACGTGGTGATCGGCCACGATGCTCCGGAGTTCGCCTCTTGGACGGGGCACGATGCGATCTCCATGGCGACTCCACTTGCTGCTCCAGCGGCGTAGGAGGGGCGCGAGATCGTCGGTGAGATGACTCTGCTTAACGCTCCTACGGCAAGGAGGCTACCAGGGCTGGCTGCCTGGCCATCTGGGCCTGGAGACCCAGACAGATCCCCGTCAGGTGCTGCATTCTGCTATCTCCAGGGCGGTTGCAGGCATGGCGATGACAGGTACGTCGCAGGTTGCACCGGTGGGAGCGACGACAACGTCGACAGGAGGAACATGCTGACGAGAGTTCGGCCGAGACTGACGGGACCTCGTCATCCGGCTCCCGACATTCTGGTATGAAGATCACCCGCGAGCCATGGATGTTGTCGTTCCTACAGATGGCGCCAAAAGTGTGGAGGGTGTTTTCCTATTTGGGTCGAAGCCAAATGGGCCTACACTTGCAAGAGATGAGAAGATGGTCGTTGGTAGCAGACGGAAGCCTGCAAACACCAGAACAAGTCAGGGAGGCCCGATTGAAGAACCGGGGAGAACAAGGTCATAAATTGTACTTCTCAGGGGTATGCCCCGGTGTTCTTGTAATTCATCTCTTCATAAATAAAATTTGGTGGTGTAGGTGTCACCTGGGGGAGTGATAACATACCGTCTCCTTGAGATGGTATGCACTCGACCGGTGCTGATCCTTCACCACTTTTGCCACAAAAAAAAGGAACCGGGGAGAACCCTCTGATGTCTAAGTCAGTAAAGGCTTGAAGAGGTATGAAAGAATGGGGGTTCTCGTGTGTGTTGCGCGAGGGTAGAGTGAGTAGGATCTTGTACCTCTGCATGGAGGCTCACTTGAGCCTTTTATAGGCAGGGATGCCGACGAAGAGGGACGAAACGTCCCTTGACAGCGCCGAAAAGGGAGCACCGGTTCGTGCCCTTGACGGGGAGTAACGCATTGAGGCGCCCGTTGAGGGGCTTCTTAGCCGGAGACCAGCTTCCAGCAGGTCCAGTGAAAGAACGAAGCACCCAGGCCTCGTGGTCAAGTACGACTCGTCTTCGCGCATCAAGACGATGTCGTACTCTTCGCCAATCCGGAAGCATTCTCGAAGACCTTCGAAACTCCGGAGCTTCGCTGCTTTCGTCTTCGCCGGCGGCATCCCTCTGGCTTCGACGATCTCCTTCCCCTTCTGAGCCATCACTGGAAAGTGGAGTGCACGGCGGACGGTGGGGAAGAAGCAAAGAAGCAGAGGAAAGCGCGAAGAAGAGGATGGCGAGTGGCTCTGGACATCTCCCAGGTGGATGGTGTTGAACCACTCTATGTTGACCCTTATATTTTGATGATAACAAAATTTATGATCAATTAAATATTACCAAATATAATTAATATCATGTTTTTCTAATAATTATTGCCGTATATTTTTGCACTCAATGCTAAATCGATGTCTAGTCAATATACATCGATTTCATTATATGAGGTGCCACATCGATCTCACTCTAACATGATTTTCATAAGTGTTACATCAATTTGGTTTCAGAACGATTAGATAAGCTACAACGATTTGGTTATTGACTGTTGTAACGATTCGTTAAGGCTCATAACGATTTCAAAGTGAGCGCAATGATTTGCCCTCACATCGGTTTGCCTTCTATAACGACTCGTTAAGGCTCATAATGATTTGATAAGTGAGCGCAACGATTTGCTCTCACAACGATTTGCTCACATCGATTTCTTCGTTCGTAACGATTGCCTTTCAGAACGATTTGCTAAGGCTCGTAACGATTTGCCTTTCAGAACGATTTGCTAAGGCTCGTAACGATTTGCCTTTCAGAATGATTTGCTATGGCTCGTAACGATTTGCCTTTCAGAATGATTTGATAAGGCTCATAACGATTTGCTTTCTAAGTGAGAACAACGATTTGTTCTCCACATCGATTTCTTTGATAAGAACAACGATTTGTCTCCACAAGGATTTGCTTTCTAAGTGAGAACAACGATTTATTCTTCACATTGATTTCTTAAGAGAAAATAATGATTTGCTTATCACATCGACTTCTTAAGTAAAAACAACTTGCTCACATCGATTTGCTTATGAAGTCACATCGATTTGTCTTTGCAACGATTTTTCATCATGTTGTAACAATTTGTATGTGCATCAGTTGCTTATTAGCACATAACGATTCATATGCATAACGACTTGCTTGCACAACGATTTCATTAGTCATGCTTTCTGGAATATAATGACTCAATATTTCGAATAGTTTGAAAAGTCAAAAGGTCTTCACGCGTATCTTTCTGACAGTTGTGCACTTTTTACGACTGATCGTATCTCTGCAGAGTTTGCAAAAGATATCTTCTATTCATGCGTATCTTTTATCCATATTTTTAGAAGAACAGATTAGAACTTCCATTTCTGTATAAAGATTTTCTAATGTTGACTGACAGCAAGAGACAGCTTAGCTGTCTATTGTTTAAGCTTGAAATATGTGCAGGTCTCTGACAGCACTTCATATACAACGTTGGAAATGCAAGATATATCAAAGAAGATCTTCTCCTTTGACGTGCATGAAACGCAAAGGACCGTTGAACCAGAAGCCCCTCTACACCATACAGTCTAACGTACACTTGAGCTTGGAGACAAAGGTTATTACAATGTTTGAATTTCAAATGGAAGATATATATATATATATAATATATATATATATTATATATATATATATATTATATTATATATATATATATATATATATATAAGACTGAAGCTCTAGAAGCAACAAGAACGAATACACAACGAAGATTCAGGAGAAGATACAATGCTTTCATCCTTTTGTAGACACGCCAATTTTGCCTCACATCGAGTAAATTCCATGTTACAACCGCGATGCCTCGAAGTGGCTCTCCTCAGTTAGCATCAGAAGTAGTTTGACCACTCTTTTTCAAGATAATGTTGGGTCTCTTGAAAATCGTGTCTCAATCAGCTGACGCATTTTTGCAAAAATAATATGCGCGCCCGTACTTATGGACGCCTATTATGCTTACAAAACGACAAAACGGCTACTTTTGAAACGCACCCATCTGACTCGCCGCGATTCAGAAGTCAAGATCTCGTGCTACGCCCTATCAGTAGCATTAAATGAATGCCACGTCAAAATGATGATGTCTCATTAAAATGCGTCTGTGTCAGACGCCGCATTTTACAAAATGTCAAATCGATGTCAACATCCGTCAAAGATTTGATTTGGTTTAACAAATCGCGGTGGTCAACATGGACGCGATTCAGAGTCTAGCTTACAGCTACGCAAATCATCAAAAATGTCAAATCAAGGATCTTTGAAACGCGGTTTGTCAGACAGATGCATTTTTAGTGTAATAAGCGTTCGGTGCATTGGACACGATTTTGTCTATAAATATAGACCCGAGAGATCCTCATTTAGCATCCATTCCCACCACGGTGAAGGTCTGCCGGATCTTCTTCTCAACCTTCGAGCATCCACATCCTATCCGTACGAGGTGAAAAGTCGCCGAATCGAGGGAGCACGATCCGGAGTCGAACTGTCACCCAGGCGTCTTCTCCTCACGTGGCGGGAGTGTCGGAGTGTGGCGGAGGGGAAATCTCCATCGACTTCCTTTCTCTCCCTCTATTTTTCGTCATCGCCGGGCTACACCGCCAACCTCCTCCCTATCAACCTTCCGTTCTTATTTCCTTTATCATGCATCACATCTTTCACACACACACATTGTGCATGTAGCATTTTCTCAACCTTCCCACTCCTTAGGGGTTTAACCACCTCTACGAGGTGTGTTAGCCCCCATTTGTATGTTTTTGATTTCCTTACGTGTTTACATTTTACTATGCCACATAGTCTAACCTCCCCTTTCACTTGTTTCTTGTTATTCTCCATTTTGCAAGGTAACCGATTGGATCTTCCTCGTCGGCCGGCTGGCGTCGGAAGGAAGAAGAGCTCATCATGAAACTCCCGCGCTCCTTAGGTAATGGGTAAGTACGTCCGTACCTCCTTTTACTCATTTCATTTGGCGCCTACGTGCGTCTGGCGATCACATACACTCATTGTGCACTCACACACCACTTTCTATACCTCCTCCTCTTTTCCTTCTTTTTTCCTTCCCTGATTCCGACGCCGTCGCGAGTGTGTAGAAAAACCGCATCTACATCTTGGTGATCACGATGGGACTCTTCTGTTTCCACTTCCGGTTACCTCCTTTTGGCACCCACATGTGCCTCTCCTTCGTACCCCACATGGTGCATCTCCCTCTCTTTCCCGCACCCCACTGTAGACGCGAGATTTGGTCCATCCTCGCATGGTTCTGTGGCCCAATAAGCCTCGTTTGACCATTGTTGACCTGCCTCGGATCCCATGTAGACGGCAGCATCAACTGCCACTGACTCCAAGTTGGCGGCACTCCCCCTGGACGACGACTTAGGTTGACGTCCACCTATGTGGACGTCTGCATGGGGTTGGCGGCAACATCGGTTGACGTCAACATGTTTTACCTGGTCTGCGCAACTACCCCGAGAATATAGCCCACTTGCGCCATTCTCTTGGCCATGCAACGCATGTAGCCGTTCCCAATGGGCATATGGGCCACCTTAGCACTCCCTTGACCCAATAAAAGTCCTACTTGGCCTGTCCCCTTGGTTGGAGCTTAAACACAAGGCTTGCCACATGTACAAGTGGTTTCTTCACACTTGAGCATCAAGGCAGCTTGGCTACGAGCTCACTGTCTATATAACTCCCCCTTGGCCTTCCAAGCAAAGGGAGGAGAGGCTGGACGTCCATATGCTATCACCTTGAGAGAAGAGAGAGAACCTTGCACCCTACCTTCCACCATTCATCCCTTCTTTCTCTCATCACTTGGGACGTTCAGAAGGGCTCTTTTGGAGCTGGAGGAGCCCCTACAAGAAGTCAGCAACGTCAACAAACGAGGATCAATTCCCTCCTCTCCCTCTCTTCCTCTTCCTCTTCTCTTAGTTATTGCATGTCACACAACCTACACACATACTCTAGGCATGTAGGTCACATTCCTACACACTTAGAAAGGGGTTCCCAACCAAAACGGAGGGAAGAAGGGTGGTCATAGCACTTGGCCACCCCTCTTCTCAAGTCCGCAACCGGTACGGGACTCTCCTTTTGGGCATTTCTTATTTCATTTTGAACATTTATTGCACTTCTTAGAGTCTAATAGAGTCTCCCTTTTGTGGCAGGAACACTTGAACGAGACCGTGGAGCTCTTCTTCTTTGGCCGACCGAAGAAGGAGAAGTTGAAGTCCTATAATCTACCGCTGCGCGAGGCTACTGCATCGACGTGATCACAACTCACCCTTGGGCACAGGTAAGGCCCTGGCGAACACAAATCTCCTTTTACTTCATTGGTTTCCTTGTTTTTACTTTTCAGTCAACATAGTCAACCGGGAAGGTCAACAAGGTCAACCAGCAACTCTCTATCGCTAACGAGGGATCGGCGACGTCCGCGAGCCATACCGGGAGATACCATAGTCGCCGGGGTACGGGGAACGGAACGTCCACACCCACGAGGTGCCATTCGGCAGTCCTGTCATCATCCTCGAGTCTGTGGTGCAGTTTATCCCTTTCTCAATATTTGGTTGTCTCATTGCATGCAATTTGCAATATAAAAAAATCATCTTGCTCCCCACCCCGCGTCTTTCTTTTCATCTGAAGAAAATAATGTGTATTTGAAATTCACATCCACCCTTACATTTGCTAAAAAGCATGACAGTTTGATTTCCTGTTCTTATTTCTGGCCTCGGGTGTGTGTTAATTTTATCCGCGTCCAGTGTAGAGGACGCGTTTTATGCTCTTGATTTGTGCGGCTTCTTGACTGGACGCGATTTGTAACAGAAGCTCTGTGACGACCCTCCTTATACCTGTATGATTATACCAATCCACGTCGGTATAGTGAGTCTCGTCACAGTGGGACATTTACCCAACACTAACCACATGATTGAGATGTACACAAATATATACAGAGTAGCGGAAGTAAAAGAACTAACTGTCATATATTTCATCATCCACATTAAACATCCACAGTACATATAGCAATTTAAAAGAAACTAAAGTCTACATAGCTGAAATTTAATCAATTACATTGTCACATAAATTAAAATTCTAAATTCAAATTACATTAATTGTCCATAAGTTATACAAGTCTCTACCACATAAGTCTCAAGTACATACTAAGAAGTAAGTAAATGTCGATCTCCACAACACACTACTCTCCTCGCTCGGAGTCGCTCTCAACGGTCTCCTCCAAGGAAGTAGGGTCCGCAACTAAACCTGTACGCCGAAGCAAGAGTGAGTCTAAAAGACTCAGCAAGTAAATCCATACACATCATACATGCATACATCACATGCAAGTCTTACATTCAAATACATTAAATTAAAACATATAGCATGGTTGTAACAATGATAAGGAGACAACCTATCATGTTATTTCTATCAATTTCATAACGCAAGATACATGATTTATGTCATCCCAAAATAAAATACCTACCACATGCTTTCTACTTATCTATCCACATGAGAGCTACATTTATATTAAGCTACAACATGATAGCATTTTAGCATGGGGGTTTCACACATAATGAAAGAAAACACTCCTAACATGGATTCTACACATTTTTACACATGTAAATCACCATTATAAACACATTAAGATTGCATTTTTGACATGAATCTAACATGATCATACCATGAATCACAATTTCACATTCTAACACATTGGTTTCACATGTTTACACATTTACACATTCACATTGTTCATTTACACATTACACATGTTCATATAACACATTCACATTTAGATGCCGTGACACATAGTCCAAACCACCACTAGAAGGACACACATAACACATAACACATACACATAACCATCACCTAGGCAAGACAGTGATAGATCTTGGCATTGCGCAGACCAGGTGGAGAGAACTGGTACTTGTCCACCTCCAGGATTTCATCCTAATGCCCATAGGATATCTTAACACATTGAACCTTCTCGTGGGGACTTTACCACGGTACGGCTCCACAGCCCTCTATGGAAGCAGTGTCACACACAGCACATTTTACACATTTTCCAATTTAACACACAGACACACATTTCACGCATTTAGCCTTAGCTTCCATTTTTACCAATATACACATGGTTCAGTTTTTCCTAACATGATACTACTGTTTGACAGAGTTTAAACACTCAATAATTTACACTTATCAGGTTGAAAACACATAATCAAACCATAATCACGATAGCATGCATTATTAACTCATTTTCACATGGAAATTTCACAATATAACTTACTATTACCCAAATCTCATGAAAATTTAACCACACACTATTTGTAGTTTCAAACCACTCATACAAATTTTCACATTTTTATGAATTACACAGAATTTACAGAAAATGAAACACTCATTCACATGCCCTTAATAATTCAATTATCATGGAAGCACAACATAAATGCCGGATTTAACAGTTCTCAAACCTGTACATAACATGCACATTATCACAAAAATTTTCCCTGAATTTATCTCACATCATACTATTTACGGTGATTTTTACATGACCCTACACATGCTCTCTATTTTCATTACAGAAATTGTAATAAATCACATGACCAGGGAAAAATTCCCAAATTTGCAAAGCATGGACTGACATACATACACATGGTCTAGAAAAATTAGGGCATTCAAATTCCTCATGAATCATGTGAACAGTAGACTAACACAACCAAGGTCTCATCTAACATGTATTTTTCATAAATGTAACCATTCATACAATTACAGAAATTCACAAATCTCACAACGCATTCCACCATTCATAATACATAGCATATATCGCTTACAATATATCCTCATACGAAAAACTTCGGAAATTAATCATATATAAGGAAGAACAGTTCACTGTTCTGTCCTGAAGAACTAAACGGCAAGGGATAGCCGTTCACAGAGGTTAATGGCAGCATCGTATGCTGCTAACTGGAGATCTTAACAGCAAGAGATCTTGCCGTTAAGTTCCTGTCTGTGCAGAAACACAGATCGAACTCCAAAGAAGGGGTGAATGTGGGGTTCCAGGACACGAAATAAATCTCATAAAATGCCTAAGACCTACTGGACATACACATGCACAACGGGGATGGGTTACTTGCCTCTAGAAAAACCTCCAAAGGGATCGAAATGGTTGTTGAAGCTCTTCCTTGGGCAGTGCCAAGAAGCCTCCACAAGCTCCTTCCTCCGGGTTCTAGGTTGATGAAGGCTACAACCAGGTGTTGGAGAAGCCTTTTCCAACGTTCAGACTCCCCTCCAGTTGTCGTAGATCGCCGAAAGGAGCCTATGGTCGCCAGATCAAGGCTCACTAAGGTTAGGTTTCCTCTCTTGTTCTCACAGCTAGGGTTTCCCTTTGCAAAGAGCCAAGAGAGCTCTTTGGTTGCAAGAGATGTTCTCTTATAGACTAAAGCCTCTGGTTCGCAGGGATGGGATGGGAGAGCCGTTGGAGACAGCTCCCCAATCAGTGAGCAAGCCCACCCGGAATTTCTGGAGCTGCTGCGCAAGAAATGTTAGAGAAGTAGATGTACACATATATGGCCGTCTACTTAAGCTTTGACGTCCATCGATATGGACGCTGGCTATACATAGACTCCATCCATGTTGACGCCAAATTGCACTTCGGCCAGGGCATCAAATCATGCAGAAGACCATATTTACTCTATGTATACACATGCATTCTATATAGTATAATGTACATACTATCTTCACAATGCAATCAACAATATGTACAACCAAATACACCCATACATACGTAAGTACACCTAGCTAATATGTACATAGATATCTACATATGTATACATGAAGTTCTACACAAGCATGATTAAACACACAATAAAATAAAATGACAAAATTCGAGGGTCTTACACCCTCTCCCCCTTAAAGAAACTTCGTCCTCGAAGTTTAAACACACTACTCAAACATTGGGGATACTTCTTCTTCATCGCATCCTCAAGCTCCCAAGTAGCCTCCTCTCGCGAGAAGTTGCGCCATAAGACTTTTACCGACGCAATGCTCTTGTTTCGGAGACTTTGGACCTTCCGATCAAGAATAGCTACCGGTTGCTCAACATACGACAGATCTTGCTGGATCTCCACTGACTCGTGACTAATAACATGAGACGGGTCTCGGACATACTTCTGAGCATAGATACGTGGAAAACAGGATGAACACTAGCTAAAGTCCGGGGTAAAGCTAGTTCATACGCCACGTTGCCCATTCGTCTGAGAATCTCATACGGGCCAATGAATCTAGGACTTAGTTTACTATGCCTGCCAAACCTGACAACACCACGAGTAGGTGAAATCTTCAAAAAGACATGCTCACCCACCTCGAACTCCAAATCCTTTCTTCTGTTGTCAGCATAACTCTTCTGCCTATCTTGTGCCGCAACAAGCCTCTTTCTAATAAGCTGAATCTTATCCGAAGTCTCCTGAACTAACTCCGGACCGATCAACTGCCTATCTCCAGTCTCCACCTAACACAAGGGAGATCTGCAAGGCCTTCCATACAACGCCTCAAATGGAGCCATGCCAATACTCGCATGAAAGCTGTTGTTGTATGCAAACTCCACAAGAGGTAAATGACGCTCCCAGTCATCCTTCCAATCCAGCACACACGCTCTCAACATATCCTCGAGCGTCTGGATAGTCCTCTCGGACTGTCCATCAGTCTGGGGATGAAACGCCGAACTAAGCTTCAGCTCTGAGCCTAAAGCATCCTGAAGACCCTTCCACAACCTCGAAGTAAATCTCGGATCTCGATCCAAAATGATCGACTTTGGCACACCATGCAACCTAATAACTCTACTAACATACAACCTAGCCAAACTCTCCACCGACTGCTTCTTCTTCATAGGCAAGAAATGCGCAGTCTTCGAGAATCTATCTACAACTACCCAAATCGAGTCATTACCCCGTCTAGATCGAGGCAAACCCGTCACAAAATCCATAGTGATAGCTTCCCACTTTCACACTGGAATCTCCATCTCTACATAAGACCAGATGGTCGCCGCCGCTCGGCTTTCACTTGTGACACACTAGGCAACGAGATACATAATCCGCTACATCTTCTTCATACCGGACCACCAAAAGGACCTCTTCAAATCCTGGTACATCTTCGCGTTACCCGGATGAATAGAGAATCTCGACCTATGACCTTCTGCCAGCACATGCTCACGGACTTCTACCACATCAGGAACACACACTCGGTGATGGAATCTAATCACGCCATCCTCATCACGAGCAATGCCCGCCTTGCCCACTAACTCATGGAGTCTAGGGTCGGCCTTTTGTTGCTCGATCACCTCATCCAACACCGAAGACCTAATGGACAACTGAGCTACAAAAGCCTGACATAAGGGCTCTAACTCAGTCATCGCACATGCCGCATCCTCCAACATCTTCCAATCCTGTTGGAGAGACGACCTCTTTCTACTTAGGGCATCAGCTACGACATTCGCCTTCCCAGGGTGATATTGAAGTTCGAAGTCATAGTCCTTCAAGAACTCAATCCATCTTCTCTGCCTCAGGTTTATTCCTTTTGGGAGAAAAGATATCTTAAGCTCTTGTGGTCAGTGAACACCTCAAATCTGACACCATAAAGATAGTACCTCCAGATCTTCAGTGCATGAACCACTGCCGCAAGCTCCAAATCATGAGTCAGATAGTTACGCTCATGCTCCTTCAATTGACGAGAAGCATATGCCACAAACCCTTCCCTACTGCATTAGCACACAGCCCAAACCAATCCGAGAAGCATCCGTATAAATGGCAAAACCTTTAGTGCCACTAGGTAATACCAATACAGGAGCGGAAGTAAGCTTAGCCTTCAATAATTGAAAGCTACTCTCACATGCCTCAGACCACACAAACTTCACTCCCTTCCTGGTAAGCTGTGTCAATAGGGCGGCGATGGATGAAAATCCCTCAATAAATCGCCGATAGTAACCAACCAAACCAAGAAAACTCCGAATCTCCGAAGGGGTCTTGGAACCTCCCAATCCATAACAGCTTGAACTTCGCTAGATCAACTGCTACACCAGCACCGGAGATAACATGCCCGAGGAAATGAACCTCACGCAACCAAAACTGCACTTGCTGAATTTTGCATACAGCTTGTGCTCACGGAGAACCTCTAACACTACCCTCAAATGCTGACGATGTGTGGCCTCATCTGGGGAATAGACCAACATGTCATCAATAAACACCACACAAAACTATCTAGGTAAGGTCTAAACACCCTGTTCATGAGATCTATGAATGCTGCATGGGCGTTGGTCAATCCGAAAGGAAGGACCAAAAACTCATAATGTCCATAACGGGTTCTAAATTCTGTCTTGGACACATCCTCTCTCCTAATCCTCAACTGATGATAACCAGACCGCAAATCAATCTTGGAAAAGACTGCTGCATCTTGCAGCTGGTCAAACAAATCATCAATACGAGGTAAGGGATACATGTTCTTCACTGTCACTTGGTTTAGCTTTCTGTAATCAATGCATAACCTAAATGATCCATCCTTTTTCTTTACGAACAATACAGGTGCGCCCCAAGGTGAAACACTAGGGTGAATAAATCCCTTATCTAGCAACTCTTGCAACTGCCTCCTCAACTCGGCTAACTCCACAGGTGCCATCCGATATGGAGCCTTCAAGATAGGAGAGGTGCCCGGAAGCAACTCTATGGTAAACTCTATCTCTCTATCTGGTGGCAATCCAGACAAATCATCGGGAAAGACGTCTGGAAAATCCTGCACTACCTCTATCTCTGAAAGAGTAGGTGACTCACTAGCCTCTGGTTCTAATACCACACTGGCAAGAAACGCGTCACAACCCTTGCTTACCATGCGCATCGCCTTCATGGCAGAGATGACCAACTTTCCCGCCAAGTTCCTTAGCAAGGGATGAGAAAACTCGTCCTCACCAAGAATGCGAAAACAATCCTCTTCCCACGACAATCTACTAACGCATAGTGCTCCTCTATCCAATCCAGACCAAGAATAGCATCATAGTCTTTCATCTTTAGCAAGAAGAAACACCCATCTAGGACTCTATCCTCAATGCACACAGGTAACGACGGAATACACTTTCTAGTCGATACCATACCCGCGGGTGTGTGCACAGATAAAGGGACTTTTAAATCCTCAGACTCTATGCCTGACTCTAAAGCTAACTGCCTAGCAAACCACTCAGAAATGAATGAGTGAGTGGCACCCATATCAAACAAAACCTGAGCGTGCACACCTAGAAGTAAAATTGTACCTTCAGTGACATGCTCCGCCTGCTCGGCATCCTCTCGTGCTAAAGCAAACACTCGAGCTGGGCTCGAGGACTTCCTGGTCTTCCTATAGCTGGCGCTGCTGCTGCTACCGCTGCTGGGGCTGGCGCTCCGCGCTGAACTCCCTGCTGAAGTCTCAGACAATCCTTGATCTTGTGGTCACTGCTCCCGCACTTCAAGCATTTTCTCGCTACCTTCCAACACTCTGTACCACTGTGTGCCCTCCCACAATGAGGACACTCCTTCTTCACACCAGGGGAATGTTGAGAAGGTACCTGTGTACTGCTGGCTACCACAGGGCACTGTGGTGACTGATACGCTACCTTCTTCTTGTCCTGTCGCTGGAAAGAAGCTGCAAGCCTCTTCTGCAAAGCTTCTTCTCTTCAAGATACTGATCCATCTCGCCCTCCTGCCTACAAGCAGCGCTAAGGGCCTCGTCCAAGGTACGATGATCAAACGCCACTAGCCTCATCCTCAGTGATGGCTTAAGGCCCATCACAAACTTCTTCGCCTTCCTGCTCTCATCAACTACTATATGAGATGCATACTTAGATAACTCAGCAAACCTGGCCTTGTACTCGAGTACTGTCATGGAGCCTGAGTCAAAGAAAGGAACTCCTGCTCCATCTTGTCCTGGATATGCTCGGGGACGTACTTGGCCCAAAAGAGCCTCACGAACTCGTCCCAAGCAACGTTGACAGCACCATCCTCAAATCGGGTACGCAGTAAAGAAGCCCACCACACGTCGGCTCTCTCCTGCAACACAACCTTGTAAGCACCAACCATAACAGCTCTAACTTAACAAAATAGGCAATCATATAAAATCAACACATACCTGTAGCATGTAGGTGGCTAAAGTAACCCTGTCATCGTCCGCACACCTAATAACCCAGAAGATCTTCTCGACCTCCCTCATCCAGCTCTCAGCTAGTAATGGGTCGCTCTCCCCCTTAAAAGAGGGTGGCAACATCCTCTTGAATCTTTCCATGATGGAGGATCCACCATGGTCCTGAGCTGGGGGAACTGGAACCTGGGCCTGCTACAACAAACAACAAGCAATACACATTTAACATAACATCATGCAATTAATAAAACATGCTACTCCTTATTTTATCATTCTGACCTGAGCCTCCATCCGAGCCTGGAGTGCAGCCTGGGTGTGGTCCTACGTCTGCATGGCCTGCACTAAACCCTGCATGAACACTCCATAGTCCACAGGTGGCGGTGGGGGAAGCACCGGACCCTGAGGTGTCGGGGCCTGCTGCTCAGCCCGCTCCTCACCTCTCTGCTCGCCCTCACGAGTAGGAACACCTCCACGTCTACCACGTGAAGCCATAAGCTGCGATAAATTATCCACTATTAGAACTACGTTATTTAGCTCCTAACCACCTTCTTATCTATCTTTCGTTCATTATTAATCAATTCTACACATGTGGACATTCTATAAAGACTTAGCATGTAATGGAGATGATGACTTATGCATATTTATGTACAATCTCAACCAGTCGCTCTGATACCAATCTCTGTGACGACCCTCCTTATACCAGTATGATTATACCAATCCACGTCGGTATAGTGAGTCTCGTCACAGTGGGACATTTACCCAACACTAACACATGATTGAGATGTACACAAATATAATACAAGTAGCGGAAGTAAAAGAAACTAACATATATTTCATCATCCACATTAAACATCCACAGTACATATAGCAATTTAAAAGAAACTAAAGTCTACATAGCTGAAATTTAATCAATTACATTGTCCACATAAATTAAAATTCTAAATTCAAATTACATTAATTGGCATAAGTTATACAAGTCTCTACCACATAAGTCTCAAGTACATACTAAGAAGTAAGTAAAATGCCGATCTCCACAACATACTACTCTCCTCGCTCGGAGTTGCTCTCAACGGTCTCCTCCAAGGAAGTAGGGTCCGCAACTAAAACTGTACGCGAAGCAAGAGTGAGTCTAAAAGACTGAGCAAGTAAATCCATATCATCCACATCATACATGCATACATCACATGCAAGTCTTACATTCAAATACATTAAGTTAAAACATATAGCATGGTTGGAACACTGATAAGGAGACAACCTATCATGTATTTCTATCAATTTCATAACGCAAGATACATGATTTATGTCATCCCGAAATAAAATACCTACCACATGCTTTCTACTCATCTATCCACATGAGAGCTACATTTATATTTAAGCTACAACATGATAGCAATTTTAGCATGGGTGTTTCACACATAATGAAAGAAACACTCCTAACATGGATTCTACACATTTTACACATGTAAATCACCATTATAAACACATTAAGGTTGCTGTTTTGACATGAATCTAACATGATCATACCATGAATCACAATTTCACATTCTAACACATTGGTTTCACATGTTTACACATTTACACATTCACATTGTTCATTTACACATTACACATTCATATAACACATTCACATTTAGATGCCGTGATACATAGTCCAAACCACCACTAGAAGGACACACATAAACAAACACATACACATACCCATCACCTAGGCAAGACAGTGATAGATCTTGGCACTGTGCAGACCGGGAGAAGTTCTTTCCACCTTAACTAGTGGTACTTGTCCACCTCCAGGATTTCATCCTAATACCCATAGGATATCTTAACACATTGAACCTTCCCGTGGGGACTTTACCACGGTACGGCTCCACAGCCCTCTATGGAAGCAGTGTCACACACGACACATTTTACACATTTCCAATTTAACAACATACACACAATTTCACGCAATTTAGCCTTTAGCTTCCATTTTTACCAATATACACATGGTTCAGTTTTTCCTAACATGATACTACTGTTTGACAGAGTTTAAACACTCAGTAATTTACACTAATCAGGTTGAAAAACACATAATCAAACCATAATCATGATAGCATGCATTATTAACTCATTTTCACATAGAAATTTCACAATATACATACTATTACCCAAATCTCATAAAAATTAACCACACACTATTTGTAGGTTTCAGACCATTCATGCAAATTTTCACATTTTCTGAATTACACAGAATTTACAGGAAATGAAACACTCATTCACATGCCATTAATAATTCAGTTATCATGGAAGCACAACATAAATATCGGATTTAACAGTTCTCAGACCTGTACCTAACATGCACATTATCACAGAAATTTTCCCCGAATTTATCTCACATCATACTATTTACGATGATTTTTACATGACCCTACACATGCTTTCTAATTTCATTACAGAAATTGTAATAAATCACATGACCAGGGAAAAATTCCCAATTTTGCAAAGCATGGACTGACATACATACACATGGTCTAGAAAAATTAGGGCATTCAAATTCTCATGAATCATGTGAACAGTAGACTAACACAACCAAGGTCTCATCTAACATGCATTTTTCATAAATGTAACCATTCATACAATTTATAGAAATTTACAAATCTCACAACGCATTCCACCATTCATAATACATAGCATATACCGCTTACAATATATCCTCATATGAAAAAACTTCGGAAATTAATCATATATAAGGAAGAACAGTTCATTGTTCTGTCCTGAAGAACTAAACGGCAAGGGATAGCCGTTCACAGAGGTAACGGAGCATCGTATGCCGCTAACTGGAGATCTTAACGGCAAGAGATCTTGCCGTTAAGTTCCTGTCTGTGCAGAAACACAGATCGAACTCCAAAGAAGGGGTGAATGTGGGGTTCCAGGACACGAAATAAATCTCATAAAATGCGTAAGACCTACTGGACATACACATGCACAACGGGGATGGGTTACTTGCCTCTAGAAAACCTCCAAAGGGTTCGAAATGGTTGTTGAAGCTCTCCTTGAACAGTGCTAAAAGCCTCCACAAGCTCCTTCCTCCAGGTTCTAGGTTGATGAAGGTTGCAACCAGGTGTTGGAGAAGCCTTCAGACTCCCCTCCAGTTGTCGTAGATTGCCGGAAGGAGCCTCTGGTCGCCGGATCAAGGCTCACAAAGGTTAGGTTTCCTCTCTTGTTCTCACAGCTAAAGTTTCCCTTTGCAAAAAGCCAAGAGAGATCTTTCAGGTTGCAAGGAGATGTTCTCTTATAGCCTAAAGCCTCTGGTTCGCAGGGATGGGATGGGAGAGCCGTTGGAGACAGCTCCCCAATCAGTGAGCAAGCCCAACCCAGAATTTCTGGAGCTGCTGCGCAAGAAATGTCAGAGAAGTAGACGTCCACATATATGGCCGTCTACTTAAGCTTTGACGTCCATCGATATGGATGCTGACTATACATGGACGTCCATCCATGTTGACGCCAAATTGCACTTTGGCCAGGGCATCAAATCATGCAGAAGACCATATTTACTCTATGTATACACATGCATTCTATATAGTATAATGTACATACTATCTTCACAATGCAATCAACAATATGTACAACCAAACATACACATACATACGTAAGTACACCTAGCTAATATGTAAATAGATATCTACATATGCATACATGAAGTTCTACACAAGCATGATTAAACACACAATGAAATAAAATGACAAAATTCGAGGGTCTTACAAGCCCAGAGGGAGTTGCCTCGACTCTTATAGATTTCAGGGGCTGTCAGATCCGTGGCTAACTGAACGGACGCGTTTTACTGAAACCGCGCCCACTGTACTGGACGCAATTCAGTCTGTCATAGCGCCAGTCACCGGCCATCTGTGTTTTTGATTACTTGCACTTTGCATTTGCATTTCGGCCGAGGCACCTCCTTCCCTCCTCCCTTAGGATCCACACACCTCTCTCGGTGAGGGCTATCCCCATTGGGCATTCCATCTCATTGGGCTAGAGAATCCTCATCGGGACCTCCGTAAGTCTCCGTACCCCGTGGATTCCCTCACGGTGGACCGAGCCGGTTGTACCACCCCGGCGACCCGAGCTAGAATACCCATCACGTGTGAAGAAGTTGTTTAGTTAAGCCTGGAGTTGTCATCTCACCTATCCTAGGACCATCCCTACTTTGGAGAGACACAATATTATCATTAATCCACATTATCCATATTGAACACTCTTGAGTGGGCGTTATCGTCTCCAGTTCGTGATCTTAAAAGTTGTTAATTCCTTCTCTCAAACTTGTTTCAGTAGTTGTCCGTTAATTGCTTGTTAAATACGGCATGCTTTAGAATTGTCGTGCATGCAGCTTCGTTCCGGTCGATCTCTCTCGATGGCCGAGTACGAGAATTATGAGAATATGTATGATCCTAGTCAACAACTCCCTCAGCTTCAGAATCGGACCCACACTGATCCGTCTGGTTCGCATGTCTACGCAATCGACACTCATGCTCCCCACGTCTCGCTGAGGCGTGACGCTGGGAATACTTCCTCCCCTTTTAACACATCCCAAATCGTAGACATCCTCCAGAGTCTACCACCCTCTCAACTTCAAGAAGTTCAGGCTGCCTTAGGGGTAAGTCGCTTGCCGATCCAATCCTCCCTCTTTACCCAGACACGGGTGCTCAAATGTAGCCTGCTCGCGACCTGACGGTTCGAGCTTCCCCTGCCCCCTCGCGGGCTCACTCTATTATCCAATCTTGCCCCCACAGTCCTGTCGGGAGGCACCCTCTCCCTCATGATCGGCCAAGCCACGACATGGTGTGGCCCATTCACCAATCCCGAATTCTGGCCCAGGGTTCTGCGCTGACAGGCGTCATCACTCATGGCCCCATTCAGATGGACATTCCCGTCACCTTCCCCGGGAACGGCCCCTAAATCTTCCTCCAAGTCACTCACCCAAGCCCTTCTGGAAAAGGTGAGTAAATTAGAACAGGAAGTAAGGAGGGTGTCCGCACCCAAAGATTCTGTTGATTTGGCGCTCCCTGCCATGCCAGTCTCCATCTCCCCCTCCGAGATGCTGATTTACCGCTGCTACAACGGCACCAGCAATCCTTTTGTCCATATCAAAGAATTCATGTACGAATCCTCATTCTAGAAAGATGACAACCGTGCCCTTGCCTTCCTTTTTCATCAATCTCTAGATGGGAACGCCCTTGAATGGTTCTACTCTCTGGAGCCCGCAGATGTCGAAGATTTCGAGACAGTGCAGAGAAAATTCTGGCAGAGGTACAGGGATAGAGTGGGCCCAGCATTGTCAATCACTGACCTGATGGCCGAGAAGATGAAAACAGATGACAACTTCACCCATTATGCTGACAGGTGGAGAGGATTGGCTGAGAGACTGAAGGACCCATTATCCGAGGCTGAGCAAGTCAAAATGATCACTGCCAACGCTACACCCCAGTTCAGGCACATTTTAGCCATGAACAAGTTGCTGACGATGGAGGAGCTATATGAGAGAGCACGGTACATTCAGGCCCAGCTGAAAGACTCTCCCATAATGGCCATGTTCGAGCCCAAAGCTCGGGCATTCAAGAAGACCAGTAGTGCTCCGGTTGGCGGTCCTACGACCGAAGGAGTGATAAGCAACGAGCAGGTGAGCGCGATGGGCGGCCCCAATCCCTCCACCTACAAACCCAACACCAGCAATCGATCACCAACAACCCAACCGTCCACCCCCAGAGCCAATAGTCCTCCATTCTTCCGCACGCCACCGCAGCAGCCCCAGCAGCCTCAGCAATGCCAGCAACCCACCAACTACCAGCATCACCAACGGCCTCAGTACCCACCGCCTCAGCAACCTCAACACCCTCAACCTCCACAAAATCAGTACCGACCGCATCCTCCTCTGTTCCAACCTCAACAGCCCCCACTGGCTCCCCCACAATACCATCAAGTTCCTCCGCCAAGCCAATATGAAGCTCAACAGCCCAGGCATCCTCCAGGACCTAGAAGGACACACTATCCACCACTCCCAGAAACCTTAACAGATATTTTCAATGCCCTCATGGTCGCCGGTGCACTCACCTTGCCTAGGGAGAGGTCGCAGTGGCCTCCCAATGCCGATACCTCCCGATACTGTGCCTTCCATCGAGCACCGGGCCATGTGTCGGAGACCTGCTACCACTTCAAGGATTACATCTATGATCTAAACGAGAGTGGAGGCATTGACTGGGCGGAAATGAAGAAGTTCATTACTGAAATGAAAGCTAGAAGGCCAGCCATGCAGGATCAGCAGCAGCAGCAGCAACAGCAACCACCACAGCAACCAGGGATGGGCATTGTTCAAAACCCACTCCCCGAGCACCCGACTCAGAATCATCAAGTTCATGCTTTTCGGGGTTCCCCTCAGTATGAAGTTGCCAGCCAGCCGACGGAAGCCACCTCCCCTTCTCAGCCTGCCTTTAGTTTCCCTCCCTTTATCTGCACACCCACTCACGACAACCCGCTACCCCCTTTTCTACGCATACCTGTTCTCTTTAGGCCATCCCACCAATATGCCGATTCGCCATCCACCCACCAATCCACAACCGCCACAATACCTCCTTCCACTAGCCCACATGCCCCCTTTCCTGCCACCACCAATCCATGACCATTATTGGTCAATCCAACCCTTCTCAGCATACCCTGGACTGTCCCAATCTTTAACCCCAATCATCGAGCCCCTTTCCTCCGTACCCCCACTCAGCTGTTTGGTGCGGCGAACAGCCCATCACCGCACCAAAACCCCTTCAACCAGCCTTCCACCTCCTACCCACCCCCACCCGTCGGTTCCGGCAATAATACAGGCGATAGCTCCGAGGCAACCATGGTGCTCCGGAGGGGAGCATGTTCAATCGGGTATTCCCGCAACAACAAGAGCAGGCACTGGTGCACCAGAGGAGGAAGATCAGGCAGAAGAATCAGTACCGGAAACACAGTATGACCTGTTGAAGCATTTGGACAAGACCCCGGCCAGAATCTCCATCTTGGAATTGATCAAGAGGTCAGTAGTTCATCAAGAGGCACTGATGCAGTATCTTTAGAAGGTGATGGCGAATGAAGACATGCCAGTAAATCAGATCAGTGCCGTTTTGGTGCCAACTAGCACGCGCCCAGCCATTACATTTCATGAGGAAGAAATAGCACCAGGCGAATCTCAGAAGTGTGCCTTATGCCTGGCAATCTATGTTAATGGTGTATGTGTGGACCGTTGCTTGGTCGATTCCGGTGCATCCATCAACGTTGTGTCCTCTGGCATGTTACAACTTTGCGGGGTGCCGGCTCAAGCAATACTACCCTCGGCTATCACAGTCACATCTTTCGACAATACTAGCAGGCAGCCGAAGGGGTTTATCACACTGAGGGTCAAGCTGGGCCCGTCTTGCAATGAAATAGATTTCCATGTCTTGGATATGGATCCAAATTTTTGCATGATCCTAGGAAGGCCGTTCATGAAAGCCCTTGGCGCTGTAATATCCACGGTTCATCAGTGTCTCAAGTTCTCGTTCAACGGGCGGATCATCAAAGTGCCTAATACCCCGATCGTTGCAGAAATGAATGCCATAACAGATGCCTCAATTCCCTCCCTCTGGCCCAGTAATCAGCCCTTGATGTCAATATTGGGAGTGTACCCAGGTCCGAAAGACCCGACTGTTAATGTCGCCAGAAAAAACAAAATCATCACCGAGAAAGGGTGGCATATATGAAACAAATGGGGGTACCAGCCGGGCAAAGTTTTAGGCACACAGCTCCAAGGCAGGACCAAGCAGTGAAGGATTGCAGAATGAAACCAAGGGCAGAACTGGGATATAAACCAGGCAGGACCAAGCAGCAACCGACAGAGCCCCTTACTTGGACCTTATACCAGCATTTCAAGAGGAGGCCATCACAGCCAGGGGCCGGGCAGACCTCAGCTCTCACCATAGTAGCCGCGCCTCAGCTAGCCCAAGATGAATGCAAAGCAACCAATGGTTGTGAGCCACCTAAGCGAGCCAAGGTCGATGAGTGCAAAGCAGAATTGTACAAATGGTCTGAGATGAACGACATCGTCATTTCCTTGGATCATCTCTTCAACATGACAGAGGCAGAACAGCTCACAGCAAGTAATGCTAGCACAAAAATAATCCAAAGTACCAAGGCAGCTCCAGCAGCCAGAGGACCAAGAGAGGGTGCCCCCTCCTTTGATATCATCACTCTGGACATCACGTCCATTTCAAAATCCCACCGAGTATCGCACCCGTCCTAACCTCTAGCACGTGCATCGCTCCCATTCCAAAATTCGCCCCGGGCATCGCGACCGTACCAATCCTCACCTCGGGCAGCTCGCCCTCTTCCTCCTTATCTAGCATTACCTCCTTTCTAGGCGATACACCCTCCTTTTTCCTTTCACCAGGCATCGCACCTTCCTTCCTACAAGCCATGGCCGCGCTCGTATTCTTTTCTCTAGGCATCCCACGGGCACTGACACCCCTTATTACAATCTCCCTACTGCCTCCCGAACAAGTACACGCTTCCCCGCTTTCTCAGATCTTGCGCTCTCTTCTCAACTCTCCCGATTGACAATTTCACCTCAACCTCCATCATCCCGCTCCGATTCCTCTTAAAGAATTCTGTCACCTGAGCGACCTTCCAACGCTCCTTCAAAGCAGGCCATCCGGTGCACGCTCGCCTCTCTAACAATGCGTCCTCATCCTTCCTCCTGGGCCCTGTGCCCACCATAGCCCCTCTTCTTCCATCCTTCTGAGCATTGATGTCTTCCTGCCTTCTAACAGCCCTCGCAAACTCCCCCTCATCTCCAAAAGCCCACGCTCCCCAACCCGCCGAGCGCAGGCACTCCCGTTTGATCCCCTTCTTCCACACACACTAGCAAGGAGGGGGCACCCTAAGGTCATCAATGGCCAACTCTGGTTTCTCTTCCGAGGAAACTGCTTTCCTCGCCTCCGAGTGTGCCCCGACTGACGGGCCGCTCTTCTCTGGTCCTGCGACTGGATCCCTGCCCCTATCATGTAGGGGGTGTTTTCTGCTTCCAATAATCCTCCCCCTTTGAAGGGGATTGCTTTTACTGTTTTCAATAATCCTCCCTCCATCCGAGGGAGTGCTTTTTCTGCTTTCAACAATACGACTCTTTCTATCGAGGAAACTTCTTTCCTCGCCTCCGAGTGTGCCGACCAATGGGATGCTCTGCTCCAGCCCTCCGACTGGATCTCCACCCCCTATCACGCAAGGGGTGTTTCCTGTTTTCAATAATCCTCCCCCCACGTGGGAGAATGTTACTGCTTTCCTAAATCCCCCTCGCGGGATGTTGCTCTTACTGTTTCTTTTGTAAATCCTTCGCTATCATTCCCCGCGCCGGGAAGTCCTTCTACTGCTCTCAGCAATTCCCTCGCGCAAGACTCTACATCTCCTCCTCCACTCATCAAAAGATCCCCTCCATCCTCCTCGCAGGACTCGGCTTGTACAGCATTCCCTTTGCCGTAGATTCTGATAGTGGTAGTATAGGCATAGGTCAGGGTTTTAGTAGGTTAGGGGTAATTTCAGAGAAGAAGCCCAGGGAGAGAATGTAACACCCTCTTCCGACTTCACACACACACACACATACATAACCTTTGGTCGGAAGAGGGGTTACACTAACTAAAATCGTTATGGGTAGATACATCTGCGCAATGCACAAAACCGGTAAACCATTCCACAAAGGTATCTTTGAACATATTATACATCACAAGGTGACAAAGTACTAATACTCATTATTTACAAGAGCTAAGTTTTTCTCTCTAATTTAATACATCATCAACTAAAAGAAACTACAAAAACTACATTATTCTTCTTCATCTCTTCATCGTTCGCAACGGAATTAGGATTCACATGTAGCTGAGATTTACACACCTTCAATCTGAAAGGGTTGGAGGAAATAAAAGTGTGAGTCGAAAGGACTCAGTAGGTGTAAGTAAACATAGAGTAGAAGTTTCATCTGCAGAACTGAATGAATATTCAATTAGTGCATATGTGGATCAAAACATAATTGCTCATGAATTTCATACTGAACAAAAACATATAGCTCAAATTGATTTCATAATGAGCTCAAACAAATTACAGAATGAGAGTCATATTTGTCTTTCAAAATCATATCATAACTTGATTTCAAAACAAATTCGACAAACATCACTGCTCTCAAGAGGTTACTATATAAACGTAATATACCATCTTCAGTGCCTAGGTGATTCAGCACCTTAGATCTTGTTCATTACGCAAGAACGGGGTTTATTACCCACCATCGTCAATCCATTGACTTGGATTTACCTATAAACTGTCGCCCTCAGCTGATCACAAGTGGCTAGTGCTACCACAGGTGATCCTAAACCTCTTTTGAAGAGAGCACCGTCTTCAGATCATAAACTTCTTTTCATGAGCATAATAGAAATGGGAAATCCAAATGTAGTTTTGGTTGAGAATTAATACAATATATTGGTGACAAAGTAGCTCAGAGTTCAAGAGTATAAGAAAGGCAATTGGCTGAGACAGGGTTATGACTCAAGCCATAACTTCAGAAGATTTGAATCATAAAGAATCCAAGAAAATGAAGATCCATAATGGTCATCACAATTATTCACATCTCATAATATGTTCAACATATGAATTCTCAAGTGGTCAAGTTTTGTAAACTCAGTTACGAATATTGGAGAATAGACTCAATCGGAGTACCACTCGTAATGGCAAACTTTAAGAATAACTTAAGGGAGGTTAAAGTACATAAAGTGGGTAAACTTTGCCTTAGTATGACAGTAAATACTAAGGTAAATGTGGAGGGTAACTTCCTTGGCTTTTAGGATAAGGTTTTAGTATAGATTTAGACATGAAAGAGTGCAGAAATTCAATTCAGGGTTGTACCTGTCGACAGCCAAGAAGGGCCTGTCGACAGATGGCTGCAGACAGAACTCAGATTTCTGGACTGTGTGTATCTGTCGACAGCAACAAGAGGGCTGTCGACAGATGCACACAGTCCCAGTTATCTCTGGGTTCAGGAAGGCAGGCCTCTCGACAGCTATGAGCTGCCTGTCGACAGTCGCCAATTTTTCTTGCATAAGGGGCTTTGTATCATTCAAAAACTCTAACCATGGAACTTCTAAATCATGGCATGATTATATCAAATATAAGAGTCTAATTATAGATCTCACAGTGGTATAATCTAAACAAGAGAGATGAAACAAGAGGCATGTAATTCGAACTTGTCTAGCTAGAAGCTAACATGTTGTAGTACTGGAAGTATAGCTTGATAGCTATAATTTAATGGAATATTCCTATAAGATGGACACTAAAGCATAAGGTATTTAATGTTCCTAATCAAGGTTTGAGGTACAAATATCCAAATGGAAAGAAATTACAATGTTCTAAGATATCGAAATTTCTAGCAAAACTCTAAAACATAAATTGTAATCTTGTATACAAACATCCGTGATTTGTTAACAAGCTCAAAGGTAACTGTATAAGGTTATAATCTTTCCAATTCAAATGGAGAATAGGAGTACAAAGAGAAATGGGAATCTACCAGTCATACATACTAACACATGACTTCAGGGGTGATTACACAATTCATATAGGGATTCGTAAGTTTAAGCCAAGTTGTAGGGATCTTGAATTCTTTAGCAAATGTTAGAGCTAAGGATTTAGAAAAGTAGGAAGAACCCTACCTGATTAAAGAGTAAAACCTTTACTTCCCCTTAACAAGGAACCTACAATCAACAAGAGGAAGGCTCGACAAAGTTGCAATACAGTTGCAGCAGATGTAGAGGTAACAGCCACGGCAGCTACTCCTCCAGTATGGTAGTCTCCCTCAAGCAACGACAGTGGAAACACTCTCCAAAACGAAGGACTTCCAAGAGCGCAGAGGGGAAAGAGAGAAAGGCTGGAACGTCGGCTGGTGAAAGGCTTTTATAGATTACCAAATCATCCCATGCACATTGACACCTCCTCGTCCAGGTGTAACAGTAAAAACAATTTGGTTTTTACTGCTACACATGGCTCATGCAACCTCTCAAACAACACATAAACCACCTACGTGTGAGATGTTTAACCCTTGATGACATGGGCTTACATAACCTATGTTACGTAAGCAGTGAATAATTCCCAAGAATCCTTACCGTAAATGGCCTGTAATTCAGTTGGGTCAAAGATATTCATGTTTAGGTGCCCTAATGATGTCCGTTTGAGTTGAAATTTAACCATAGACTATATGATAGTTTTACAAATTATCATGATTTTAGTTTAATTTTTAGAATTTTTTTCGATGGGTGAAAAATCGCCCCAAAAATAGTTGCGTCAACTTAATCTCTAAATCCATATGCCAAAAATTCTGAATAATTACATTTTTAATATCTCCACAATTTTCTAAGAATTATGGTTTTCTCAAATTTCATTTTCGTTACAGTTTTTCGGTGTCGCCCTGTCGGGGTGTGTACGACCGAAAGTGATACCAGGGTACGATAAAGTGTTTTAAGCATACCTTAAATCCTAAATATCACAATTTAAACCTAATCGGTGTGCATAAACAAGAATTTCTAAACAATTCATGGTATTTAAATTTGAGGGTATTACAGAGAAGGGTTCCACACCGCTTCCTAGTAGATCTAGCCGTAGATGCAAGGCATGCTTAGCTATACCAGAGTTCATAGAAGAGCCTTTACAGTTGCCGGATTCGAGTATGAGAAATCTATGTGCGTCATTGATGATGGGTTTGGAGTCTATGAGAATATGGACGATGATGACCCGATGAGGAAGGTGACAAAGAGCTCGAGGACGAGGCCGACGCGCTCGCAAGAGGACTGAAGAAATTTGACGAACCATCGGCTGAAGTAGAAGAAGTCACTAAGGAAATCAACCTGGGGAACAAAGAAGAACCTAGGACCGTCCTCACAAGTGGCAGTTTATCACTAGAAGAAGAGGAGGCAATTATTGAGGTTCTCAGAGAATACAAGGACACGTTTGCATGGAGCTATGAAGATATGCCAGGCCTGGATCCCACACTAGTTGAACATCATCTTCCCCTTAAGCCGGGTTCCATTGCTGTTAAGTAGCGGTTAAGGTGTTTCCACCCCCAGTTGGCTTTGAAAATGAAAAGTGAGGTCGACCAGCTCCACAAAGCTAGATTTATTAGAGTCGTGCTTTATTCCAATTGGGTGGCGAATATCATTCTGGTTATAAAAAAGGATGGAAGAATCAGGATCTGCATCGATTTCCGGGACATAACCGCACGTGTCCTAAGGATGATTTTCCATTGCCTCATCTAGATGTGCTCATAGACAATACGGCCGGTATGAGACCCTCTCCTTTATGGACGGCTTCTCAGGGTACAATCAGATTAGGTTGGCTGAAGAGGACCAGGAAAAGACCTCATTCACTACTCCTTGGGGAACTTACTGCTATGTGGTCATGCCATTCGGGCTCAAGAATGTTGGAGCCACTTACCAAAGGGCTATGATGGCTATATTCCATGACATGATCCACGTATTCATCGAGGTGTATGTGGATGACCTGGTAGTGAAATCAAAGACTTTGACTGAGCATCCTGGGGTTCTATCAAAGTGCTGCAAAGATCAAGAGATTATCAGTGAAGATGAACCCTAAGAAGTGCGTGTTTGGTGTCTCGTCAGGTAAGCTCCTAGGTTTCATCGTGAGCAAAAGAGGTATCGAGATACATCCCAACAAGGCGGAGGCAATCAGAGAAATGCCCCCTCCCAAGAATTTAAAAGAGGTTCAAGGATTAATTGGGAGGTTGCAGTTTTTCGCCGGTTCGTATCCAAACATTCGTAAAGGTGTAGACCTTTCTACGATCTCACCAAGCCGGGGGTCGAATTTCGTTGGGACGAGAAGTGTCAGGCAGCCTTTGATGGACTCAAAGATTATTTGGTCAATCCTCAAGTCCTGAGGCCGCCGACTCCAGGCAAACCTCTTATTCTTTATATGTCTGTCCTGGAAGACTCGGTAGGTGCCGTCCTCGCGCATGGGTGAAGAAGGCAAGGAAAGGGCCGCATACTACCTGTCTAAGCTTCTCAACCCTTGCGAGCAGCGGTACACGGGATGGAGGGAAAAACCTACGCTGCGCTGTGTGGGTAGTGCAGAAATTGAAGCATACTTTCTGCTCATGAAATTCATCTCATCGCCCGTATGAACCCTATCAAATTCTTGCTTGAAAAATCTGTTCTTACTGATAGACTAGCACGCTGGCAAAGCTTCCTTTCTCAGTTCGACATCATCTACATTCAGCAGAAATCAATCAAGGGCTATGCGATAGCAGAGCACCTCGCTCATCACCCTCTCCCTCGATTTGATCCTATCCGTTCAGAGTTTTCGGATGAAGAACTAATGTCCCTTAGACAATCTGATCCTATGTGGACGTTATATTTCGACGAGGCTTTGAACTCTCATGGAAAGGGTAAGTGCCGTGCACACGAAAATAGACTAAATCAAACCAAAAGAGCCACAAAATAGGCTAATCAAGTTAATGCAGCACGACAAGAGTGGCAAAGTCCCCGCAGGGATCCAAATGGACCTGGACGTAAGCGTGTAGCACGACAAGAGTGGCAAAGCCCCGTAGGGATCCAAAGGACCTAGACGTAAGCGTGTAAAATCCCAAAAGCCCGAAAAGACTAAAACCGTTGAGCGTAGGATAAAGGAGTGAACATCCTCCCAATTTTTCAAGTCCGCATGCGGACCTCCTAAATATTTCTTCCCTCCTACCCCTCGGATGTGCCTCAGGGATCCAGGCAAGGCAGCGATCATTTAAGGAGGACGTTGTCAAAAGGCAACCTTTGGTAAAAACACCAATTGAGCACGTCCCATCACCGGCTAACGCATTTAAGGAGTCACCAACAGGTTCTTGGTGGACAACTAAGTAAGTGAGGAGCCCAAGTGCCACAAACAATCAAAAGCCAATTTTTTTTCAAAATCCAAAAAAATCAAATATTTCAAAAATAAAAAATCAGATATCAAAATCCAAAAAATAAGATATTTTAAAATAAAAAATCAGATATTTCAAAATTCAAAAAAATCAGATATTTCAAAATCTAAAAAAAACAAATATTTCAAAATCCAAAAAATAAGATTTTCAAAATAAAAAAAAATCAAATATTTCAAAATCCAAAAAATAAGATTTCAAATAAAAAAATCTGATATTTCAAAATCTAAAAAAATCTGATATTTCAAAATCCAAAAAGCCAAAAAAATCATATATTCTAAAATCCTTAAAACATTTCCGCCTACGGCATGTGCATTCATCCTTGTGTATCCCCTAAGCTTCTACTTGCTTGTGTATCATGTACATTCATTTATTGTTCGCATGTGTAGATATCTTGCATCCATCCCTTGCATTTGGTTATTCCTCTTATCCTTTGCCTTATTTGATTAAAGGCCCAGCCCCTTGACAAAATCATGAAGGCAAAACATTACTCGTATGCAAGGGGCTGAGCCGGAACAGATATTTGACCTGTTTGTTCGAATGATGTGCAAGCACGCAGAACTAAAACATATATACATATATATATATATATATATATATATATATATATATATATATTATATATATATATATTACCTTTCTTTGATGACGTGTGCCTGTCTGGGCAACCAAAAGGGGGCCGACCACAAAAGGGGGCCGACCACAAATACACCGTCATAAAGTGCCCAGACAGGCACACGTCATCAAAGAAAGGTAAAAGTGTACATGTCATGATGAAGGTCTAAACCTCGCCACCTCCCTCTGCAGGCTAGTCACTCTCGCCCGCGCCCTCTGTCGGTCGCTGCTGCTGGCTACTCTGTGCCTCGCCTACATCCGCCACAACCACGGGCGAAGACAGGGGCCTCATGGGAGCATGTGAACCGGTAGACCTCTGGGCAGCAGCAGCCTCCTGGAAGTTCCTCTCGTACTGAGAGGAAGTCGCTATGTAACTCTCGGTGAAGATGCCACTGTCCCCCAACTACCGCGCACGGTCACGTCCACACTGGTACCGGCCCTCCACTGCCTGCCGCAGGCGCTCAGAAGTGAGCAAGCTCACGTCCGCCTCCACTATTTGCTGCGTCAGACGGTCGCGCTCTGCATCCCAGCGGCTACGCTCCTGCTCCCAACGGGCACGCTGCCTCTCGTGGTCCTCGCGCTCCAAGGACAGCCGCAGGCGAGCCTCCACAGCGTCCCGAGGCAAGTCCGCACTCTGATGGGTCACCTGGGATCACAACTCTGATAGCTGCTGAGCCGACTCAGTCAGGTCAGCGCGAGCCTCCGTCTCCTGCGCAAGGGCGTCCTGGAGCTCACCCGACTACGAGAAACAAGGCACAGGTAAGTGCAAAGGTACATCCCAGTTCATGAACATACCTGGTTAAAGCACTTACCGTGTAGCGAGGTCACGCTCCGCCTCCTCCGCTCTGGCCTCTGCCACTCCAGACGTGATCAGAGGGAACCCACCTCGGGGTCGAGAATGCTCCGGCTCGAAGAGGCGCCACCAACATCGGCACTCTCCACAGATACCCAAGCAGCACGCTGCACACATGCCAACGCAAGATCAGCATATGGTAAGGCAAACAACAAAGGTATCGTTTCTGGAACTTACTAGTGTCTCGAGGTCCGCACGAGCCTCGGCTAGCTGAGCCTCCGTGCTCGCCAGCTGGGCACGAAGCTGGTCAACCAGCTCATCGCGGGCATCCTGCATGCATACAATTGATTACGACAATGCATATCATATAAGAGAGGATTTGGAATTAGAAGTTGCATACCCGAATAGGTCTCATGTAATCTCGGTCGTTGTACTCCTCCTGGAAACAGCGAAGGTAGTCGGAGCTGTCGACCGCGTCCGACTCCACTAACTGGCCGCCCTGCTGCCAGTCTACATACTGGTCCGGGAAGCAGAGATGCCAGTCAACTGCCTTCGCCCTCCCCCGTGTCTTGCGACCGACCTTCTGGGGCTCCTCTACCGCGAGCCATGCCTGGTGCAGACCAAGAGTCTGAGCAGCCAACCGCAAGCGGAGGGGCTCGATCTCGTTTAGGCAGTGAACCCATATGTCATGCCTAAACCGAGGCCGACCGCTCTCCACCCACGTTTGGCCCTCATCCTCCATACCGGCATAAGGCTCCCAAACAACCTGCATGCATTTAGTCAGTCACACATGCATTTCATGACGCTTAAATTGCAAGGAAGCATGTAAGTGTGCGTACCAAAAGTGCCAGGAAGTCATGAACCTCTCGACGGAGGACCTCCATCTAGTAGGAGTACGTGGACTTGGTCACCCTCGGAAGCCACCTCCGGGCCAGGGAACCTCACCTGGGCGCACCTCTATCGCCCTCCCCAAGGGGAGGTAGTAGTAGCTCCACACCTGCATGCACGCACCAATCAGTCACATGCCTAACAAATTAATTGCAAATCATTTAATGTGGTAAGAATAACTTAAAGCTTCAACCTGTAGGAGGGCGCGAAGCCGCCCACCGTCGTCTCTCGCCCGTGCGGAAGAGAGATCCGCGAAGGTGTGGGCCAGGAGGGTCCCCAACTCTGTCTAGGTCCTCGAGCAGCTCCAAGAATCAGTAGTGGATGCTATCACCCTTCGTGGTGAACAGCATCTTGCCGAAGAAGAAAAACAGGAACCGCCGAAGGTCCCAGTCTGCTCGCTCTCCATCCTCAGGATCCTGGCTGTACACCACACCGTACCAGTCCCACCGCTCACTGCACGTACTCCTGCAGCGTCTCCTCCGAGTGCTGGCGTACCCCAGCTAACCCTAGGGTCTTCAACAGAGCAACATGTCCCACCATCCTCCTATCTCTATCTCATCTCTGTGGGGATCCAAACCCAGGAGATCCGAACCTGATCGGTGTAGTCGGCATACGTCAGGCCGCTCACTGCCTCTCCGTCAACTCGTAACCTAGTGATCCGGGTCACGTCCTCCAAGTCGGGACCATATGGCCCCATGGGAAAAAAAACGCCCTGCTCCTTCTGTCCCACCTCGCGCAGGACCTAGATCAGGGGGATCATGAAAAAGGGCTCGATCTCCAAGATCAGCCCAAACCCCATCCCCCGAACTCTCTCCCTCTGGAAGTTCGGGAGCCCCGCTCCTAGGACGAGGGGCCACATCATCCTCGCCCTCATCACTCCCTGCAGTGCACACAAATCAAAGTAAGTCTTAGTCTAAAAAAAATCAGATGTGCAAAGCAAAATAAAGCAACCCTCAGGCGGCCTTTGAAACGCGTCCAAAGTAGTAGGCGCCTTTTAGTCTCTAAATCGCACCCGTCCAATGGCCGCATTTATTCTTAATTCGCGAGCACCTAATGGTCGTGTTTTGTGCGTAAAACGGAGTCCACTGCAGTGGACGCGTTTCACGCGCCTTCTCTCCCGGTGCCGGCGGCTCCACTTCCTTCCCTGTTCTACCCGAAAGAAGAGAGAGAGGAGGGGGGGGGGGGAACTCACCGTCTCTGATTGTGGCGGGATCTCCCGCCCGTGCCGGCCCGTCGGCGTCCTCCCAATCATCCTTCGCCGCCTCTCTTCATCTTCCTCCTCCTCGTCGCCTTCCTCCACCTCGCCCACCAGCGCCGCGCCTCACCCGTCGGGATGAGGGCCAAACCCCCGGAGTCGCCGTCATCTCTGCCACCATGGCGGAAAGCTCCGCCCCGGCGTCGCCACGGGGCGCCTCCTCCACCGCCGTCGCTGTAAACCCCAGAATTTTTATTTATAGAAAAACATGAATAATAAAGTTACTAGACTTAAGCATTAGTCTTAAATTGAAATAATTGATATTGGGTATGATTAGTATTAACTAACGTTACCCCAATGTCGTACTCGACGTGCGCGCTCCCACAGGGCGACACTGAAAAACTGTAACGAAAACGAAATCCGAGAATACCATAATTTCCAGAAAAATGTGGAGATCTCAGAAATATAATATCTGAATTTTTCGACGTACGGATTTCGAGATTAAGTCGACGCGACTATTTTCTGGGTGATTTTTCACCTACTGTAAAATAAATTCTACAAATTGAATAAAAATCATCAAATTTGTAAAACATCAATTAGGGACATGGTTAAAATTTCCATACAAACTGATTTTGTTTGGACATGTTTACATTAAGTCTAATGGACCAGTTGATTTAGGAGTAATTACGATAACCAATTTGTGTTTATTTACGGGAGCTACGTGTGGAGCCTTGGAGAGGCCAGCACACTTAAGGGTAATCATGGAGGATAATACGTGTGAGCTTGGGAATCCTTACATGTGCAACGTGTTAAGGTAAAACCAAAGGGTTTTTACTATGACACCTCATGGCCGACGTGCCTCTGCATGAGGAAGTCATGAGGCTTATAAAAGCCACTCCATCTCTTGAGTTCGAACCTTTCTACACCTTGGCTCCTGTCTCTGTTCTTGTTTTTCCTGCTCTTGGCTGCTTGAGTGTGGTGTGGAGGAGCTCCTAGAACTACTGCTGGGGAGTGTGGGAGTTGCTAGCTCCTTGCACCTGCAACTGTTTTCACTTCTACTCCTGTGGGCCACTGTAGCTGTGGTACTTTGGTGCTAATAGGCGGCATGCCATTCAACTGTGAGGAGAAGCCCTTCTCCTGCTGGCTTAGGTTCCTCAATGGGAAGGTGTAAAGAATACCTGTTCAGCAAGGTAGGATTCAATTCCCTCTGTTCAGATTGTCTTCCACACATGATAAGAATTTCTTGGTGATTAAACTAGTGGCTATACCTATGGTTCTTCTATTTTTTCTTCAGTCATGATAGAAGTACTCTTGTTGGGAGAGGAACAACCTTGTTCCATTTTAGAAATTAACTCCTATTCCTTCTTCCACCCTGATCTTTGTACATGCTATAAAGTTGTAGAAGTCTCAATTATCTTTGTAGAATAATATGAAGACTTCGGTTGTAGATGGTTGATACTTCAAGTTTTGATTTAGATCCATAAAACATTTTGTGGTTAGTGTCCATCATGTAGGAACCTTCCATCCAAACATTGCTATCAAGGTTCTACTTCTAGTACTAAACTAGGTTTAGTTTCAAGCAAGTCAAGTTTGAATTGCAAACCTCTTCTGGCATCTTGTTTGTTCGGTTTATAAACCACTATGAGAACTATAATTAGACTCTTCTATTTGATATCAACATGTTTGGGTCATAAGTTCTATAGATAGGGTGTTTAGGATAGATTTGAAGTCATTTTTAGAAGTTCTGCAGCTACCTGTCGACAGCCAGCCCAAAGCTGTCGACAGGCGCATGTCTTCCAGAACCCCAGATTTCTGGACTGTGTGTATCTGTCGACAGCCCTCTTGTTGCTGTCGACAGATACCACAGACCCAGAAAACCTGAGCTCTGTCTGCTTTCATCTGTTGACAGCCCCTTCCTGGTTGTCGACAGGTACAATGCTGATTGGATTTCTGCACTCTTTCATGTCCGAATCCATGCTAAAACTTCATCCTAAAAGCCAAGGAATTACCCTCTCATTTACCTTGATATTTACTGTCATACTACTGTAACGTTCACCACTTTGTGTACCTTAAAACTCCTTGAATTAGTCTTAAAGTGGTCATGTGGCGGAACGCCTCGACCAAGCCCGTTAAACTGATAACGTACTTGATCCGAGTCCGCCTCCTGCGAACGGGCCGAAGCCTCGCAAGGGAAACCAAACCACAGTCCGTGTAAACACAAAGGAACACACCACAATTTATATATATATCACAAGATTACATAGCCAAATTTCCACAAAACTGAAAGGAAGTACAAGAGCCTGGGGCATACCCCGAGGTACAACTGAAGAAAATAAACAACTATCTACACTACACTGCTGGAGCTGCTACTACACAGCTGGAGGTACCGACCCTGCACCGCTACGACGCGGCTCTGAACTGGACGACGGTCGAGAAACGTCCTCCTCGCTCTCACCTGTGGGGGTAGGGGTGAGCCTCGCTAGTCACTGGCTCAGTAGGGAACTCCCCCAACACCGAGCAAACCAAAACCACAGGTACGAAAGCAGTAAACAATACCAACAATTTATAGAACAGCTAAGCAGGATATTAAAGCTGTAAAAGTACTCACCGTCTGCCGACTAAGAGAAACAACTTTAATAATTAAACGGCAAACCAGTACAGGTGTACAAGCTAAAGTAGAGACAGCCAAACACGAGTCCGTGAACTGGTTCGCGACACCAGAAACTGACTCGGACAAGCTAACACAGGTCTACCTCTCAGTCTCGCAGCCACGGACGAAAGGTCCAGCTGCCGCTCCACGTGTAAAAGTCAAGCAACTGTGGAGACCACTAAACACCACCACCTGCAGACCACACGGTCACAGGCCCATGCCTGCACCTCTAGAGATCCTGCCCGGAACTCTCTAGAGTGAGGCACTGGAAAAGGACTAGCTGGGGTCCAGTACGTCTACTGGTGTCCGTACCCCCAACTACGAGCGCGCTACAAGTGACTAAAGACAAACACAAGTGTCACTGTCCCACTGTCGTCTTTCCCTCAGCCGGACGTGCAACTCAAACACAGGAGTGAGGGTGTCCAGGTCAGACGACACAGACCTCGACGGTACAACACAAGTACCGGGACAAAGCCCCGAGCTAACAGCCTGGCTCACAAGAACCTGGGGCACCCAACTGGAGAGGTAACCACGGTAGGCGTCGTACTACTCGCCACGTACACAAAACCACGTGCATGTCACACACAAACCACGTGAAAACTCACGTAAACCTCAAGTAACAACGGTCCACCACACGTGAACCCAACTAGACTCGCGTGAACAACACGCAGTCACGAAAGTAAGTAGCTAACTGCATACCTTGTATGCTAAACACACAGAAACTATGTGCATCCAGTGCACCACAGGTGCCAACGCACCACTCATTATCGATAAATACCGTAAACAACCATTTTACTTATATACATGCTGGCGCGGCAACATCGATTGCCGCTTATGGGAAGTAAACGGCAATGGATATGGCCGTTTATCTCCAGCTGATGAACCTGGCGACAAACGATGTTGACGCCAAGCTCTTCAGCTTCTACTCCTGCAGAAACCCTAAACCGATTCTACAGGTTTTACAACCGTTAAATCAACAGAAAAACATGCAGAAATAACTCCTATAATATCCATACACAATAGTTAAACTATAACAGCATGCTTTACTACTCAAATCCATCAAACCACCCATTATCCCCGCATGGATACCATGACCCGAATTCACCGTTTTCATGCAGATTCATGCTGTCTAATTATATTAACACGACCTATAAGAACTACAAGGGTCATTCCCTACCTCAAAACACGCTAAAACTTCTCGCAATCTCCTGGTTCACACCGAACCCTCCGCGAGCTCCCACGGGAATTGCACCACGCCACGGCGTTTCCTCGCGCCAATTCGGCAACGCCACACGTCCCACGATCCTCCAAGCACCCTTCAGTACCTGTTGGAAGCTTTAGGAACCGGGGGCGTGAAGTTGGGGCAAGAGAGAATGAGAACCAGGTAGAAAACCTGCCCTCGGTGACCCTATAACCTGCAGAATTCCAGGTTGGGTCAACCCCTCTGCTGCCAATAGCAACCGCCACTCTAAACGTCCACATCTTGTGTCGTTAAGTTCATGCATAAACGACAAACTATCTGGACGCCAACTCCAACTCAACTACAGCAAGTCCTATTTCATTTCAGGACCAAACCTGCACCTCACCTGAAACAACCACACATCCACAGCAAACCTTCCACACAACCAACTCACATGGCCTCACAACGGCCACCACAACCACAACGCACATGATCCGCATGGATCCGAAAAGCACGCGACGTTACATTACTATCATCTAAAAAGAAAATTTCGACCTCGAAATTCATAACACAACTCAAACTTAAACAACTTAAACATTCACACTTTTACAAGCACTATCATCTAAAAGAAAGATACAAAAGCTTATTCAATAGATAGGGATACCCTTAGCCATTCCTCGGCTAACTCCCAGGTATCCTCACCACCCAACCTATTTTCCCATCTTACTTTAACTAGCTCAAGTTCTTATTTCTCAATTTCTTTATTTTCGATCTGTGATCTGCACCGGATACTCTGGCATAGTCATGTCCGGTCTCCGGTCACCACCTTGATATCTAATTATTTGAGCTGGATCTTCAATATACTTTCTCAACATAGAAACATGGAATATATCATGAACCATCCGCAAAATCTGCTGGCAAATCCAGCCTATAAGCTATTTCCCATCCTTTCTAACACTTGAAAGGGTCCCACATATCATGGACTCAGCTTTCCAGTCTTGCCAAACCTCATATACCTTTAATCGGGAAACTCTATCTCAGAAAACCATCTTCTCAAACTGAAGTCTTCTTCTCCGAATGATCTTCTCCGATATTTACTCTCTTTGTCTGTTTGAGCTGCCTGCAATTTTTCTTAATAAGCTTTACTACTTCAGTGGTATGCTGAATCAATTCAGGACCCACTAACTGCCTTTCACCCACTTCATGCCAGTTCAATGAGGTTCTACATGGCCTTCCATATAAAGCTTCATACGGTGCCATCCCAAGACTGGTATGATAACTATTATTGTAGGCAAACTCAACCATTCCCAAATGATGCTCCCAGCTACCTTCTTAAACTAAACAACAAGCTTGCAACATATCCTCAATCGTCTGGATAGTTTTCTCTGTCTGACCATCTGTCTGGGGATGATAAGCGGAACTATATCTCAGCTCAGTACCAAGTACTCTTTGCAGACTTCTCCAAAAACCAGAAGTAAATCTTGGATCTCTATCAGATACAATAGTCTTCGAAATACCATGCAGGGGAACAATCTTTCGACATAAATCTTTGCTAATCTGTCCACTGTCCAAGACATACTTACTGCCACTAGTCTGCATACCTTGGTTAATCTATCAACAAAGACCCAAATTCCATTGTGTCCTGAACTCGATCTTGGTAAACCTGCCACAAAGTCCATAGCAATATCATCCCACTTCCATAGTGGAATAGGCAATGGTTGCAACAAGCCTCCAGGCTTCTGATGTTCTGCTTTAATCTGCTGACAGGTAGCACACCTTGCAACAAACTCTGCTATTTCCTTTTTCATATGAGGCCACCAGAAATATTTTCTCAAATCATGGTACATTTTAGTACTACCCGGATGAATAGTGTACCTAGATTATGAGCCTCTTCCAATACTCGCTGCTTCACCTCTCTTTCAGCTGGAACAAACAATCTGCCTCTGAGCCTAACCACACAATTATCATCGATGGTAACTCCTTCCATTTTTACAATTTCTGATAAATTTACATCTGCTTCTGAGCCTCAACAATCTGCCAATAAAAGATGACTCTACAGCACTAGCAGCTAGTACTGCTCGCCGCTGACTACTGGCACATATAAGGAGTTCTCCACTACTTCCTCATACAACTTCCATTCTTTAATCATCATCAAACTTACATATGCCTTTCTGCTCAAGGCATCTGCTACAACATTGGCCTTACCCAGATGGTAAGCCAAACTAAAATCATAATCCTTTAAATATTCAATCCATCTGCGCTGGCGAAGGTTCAAATCTTTCTGCGAGAAGATATACTTCAAGCTTTTATGATCTGTAAAGATCTCAAATCTCTCGCCATACAGATAATGCCTCCACATTTTCAAGGCAAACACAACTGCTGCTAATTCCAAATCATGAGTGGGGTAATTTTCCTCTGCCAACTTCAATTGCCTGGACGCATAAGCTATTACTTTGCCATACTGCATAAGCACTACGCCAAGTCCTCTCCTTGAAGCATCAGTATAACACAAAACCACCACTCCCTGCCGGTAATGTCAATATAGGTGCTGTTGTGAGTCTCTTCTTTAATTCCATAAAACTTTTCTGACATTCACCGGACCACACAAAAGGCACACCTTTCCTGGTCAACTTAGTCATAGGTGCCGCAATCTTAGAAAAATCTTGAATAAAGCGCCTATAATAACCTGCTAATCCCAGAAAACTTCTAATCTCGGTTATTGTCTTATGCACTTCCCATCTCATCACTGCTTTCACTTTACTTGGGTCTACTGCTACTCCTTTAGCTGAGAGACATGACCCAAGAATTTGATTTCTTTCAGCCAAAATTCACACTTATTGAATTTGGCAAACAACTGATTATCCCTTAAAACTGCAGGGTAAACCTCAAATGAGCTGCATGCTCCTCTTCAGATGCTAAATAAATTAGAATATCATCTATAAAGACCACAATGAATTGGTCTAAATATGGATGAAAAATTCTATTCATCAGATCCATAAAACCTGCGGGAGCATTAGTCAACCCAAATGGCATAACCACAAACTCAAAGTGACCATATCTGGTTCTAAAAGCTGTCTTATCTATATCTTCCTCTTTAATTCTCAACTGATGGTACCCGGACCTCAAATCAATTTTAGAAAATACCTTTGCTAATTGCAACTGATCAAACAGATCATCTATCCTCGGTAACGGGTACTTATTCTTAATGGTCACATCATTCAACTTTCTATAATCAATACACATCCGAAAACTTCCATCTTTCTTTTTCACAAATAATACCGGCGCTCCCCAGGGGAATGACTCGGTCTAATAAACCCTTTCTGCAACGATTCTTCTAACTGTTTTTTCAATTCTTTAAGTTCTGCTGGTGCCATCCGATATGGAGCTTTAGAAATCGGCATGGTACCTGGCAACAACTCAATGGTAAAGTCCACCTCTCTATGTGGAGCTAAACCAGGCAAATCTTCAGGAAAAACATCAGCAAATTCCCTAACCACGGGAACTGCTTCAACTAACTGACTAGCCTCTACCAAACTTACCGCGGCTAAATAAGCCACACACCCAGCATTTATCAACTTTCTAGCTTTAATTGCAGAAATTAAAAACTTAGAGGTATAAAAAGGCATACCTTGATATTCAAATACTGCACCATTAGGATGACACAAACCTGATCCTCTTTTTTCTGTAATTTAACATTGCTCCATACATCTCAAGCCAATCCATACCAAAATAATATCATAAACCTGACAACTGCAGGGCATACAACCGACCGGCATCTGGTTCCTTCAATCATAACAGGAGCTTCATCTATATAGCTCGAAGTGAGCAAGAACTCCCCGAAGGAACCTCCACTACTAACTCACAAGATTTCTTTCTAAAGGATGAGCCATACAATCCAAAAATTCTTCGGAAATAAAAGAATGAGAGGCACCGAATCAAATAAAACTCTTGCTGAATATTCATAAAGAGGTAAAGTACCTTCTATCATATTGATGCCTCTGCCTAGGCTCGGGTGATAGCCATAACCCGGCCTCTCCCCCGCTGCTGCGGTACCCCTCTGCCACAACCTGACTGTGGCTGCTGAAACTGCTGAGGCTGCTGCTGCTGCACACCTCTTCCATACCCATACTCTCTCGGATAGGGACAATTGCGGATCAAATGCCCCGGCTGATTACAATTATAACATCTATATCCCGGTGGAGTAATAGGCTGCCTGGCAGTACTGCTGCTGCGACTCCACCACCTCCGGCTTACCTCGGCCCTGCTGGAATTGCTGACGACCTCCCCATCCTCTTCCTTTTCCTTTAAATGCTTGCTTTAGTTTCTGACCCCATTTACCAAAGCCTGATGAAGAAGGTCCTGCTGGTGCTTTACCTTACTTGCACCCACTGACTGCTGCGGTAGCCGAAAACTACCTGAACCTGACTCGCCCACCTGACGAGTCCGAATAGACCTCTCTAATGTAGCTGCTCTCTGGGCTGCTTCTTCCATTGTTTTACACATGAGAGGCACTATTGCATCCTGCAATTCCACTCTCAAACCTCTGATGAAATACTCAACCATCATATTATTATCGATACACATAGGGTGCATAACGGCTAAGCGCCATAAATCTCATCTGGTACTCTAAAACTGAAGAGTTACCCTGCTGGAGAGTCCGAAACTGCTCTCTTTTCACTTGCTGCACTTGAATCGGAAAGAATGTATCATTAAATACATCAAGAAATTCCGACCAAGTAATTACCTCTTCTGTCCTGCCTGCAAAGGTGGTCTGCATCTTCAGTCGCCACCATTCTAATGCAAAACCTCTCAATTGATAAGCAGCTAACACAACTTTATCTGCTGCCGGACACCTCATAGTTGCAAAGACCTTTCGATCTCATGAACCCAGTGCTCCGCTGTATTTGGATTCGGCCCTCCTGAATAAGTAGGCGGCTGTAATCTCAGAAACTTCTCAACTTGCATTACTGGTTCTTCTGCTATCAACACTGGTGGTGGTGGTACAGGTGCTACAAAAGGCACCTCCACTCTTGGCGGAACTGGAGCAACAGGTACAGTCTCTCCATCCTCAGTGGCACTGCAACCGGTGTACCGGCGCCTGCTGATCCATCCTTGCTCGAATATCCGTGAGGCTTTCCCAGATTCTTTCTATCATACGCTGGGTACTTTCCTCCGGATCATCTCCTCCACCACCCTAATCCCTTCTATCAGCCATTCCAGGAATTTCTACATAAACAAAACGCCAAGCAAAAATCAAAACAACAAATTATCAGAAACCAGGGTCCCTACCAGCAGTGTACAAAGACCGAAATAAGGCTATGTATCTTTCTAGTTCCCTTATATTAACACGGACCTTGCTCTGATACCAACTGTGTGCGGAACGCCTCGGCCAAGCCCGTTAAACTGATAGCGTACTTGATCCGAGTCCGCCTCCTGCGAACGGGCCGAAGCCTCGCAAGGGAAACCAAACCACAGTCCGTTTAAACACAAAGGAACACACCACAATTATATATATCACAAGATTACATAGCCAAATTTCCACAAAACTGAAAGGAAGTACAAGAGCCTGGGGCATACCCCGAGGTACAATTGAAGAAAATAAACAACTATCTACACTACACTGCTGGAGCTGCTACTACACAGCTGGAGGTACCGACCCTGCACCGCTACGGCGCGGCTCTGAACTGGACGACGGTCGAGAACGTCCTCCTCGCTCTCACCTGTGGGGGTAGGGGTGAGCCTCGCTAGTCACTGCTTAGTAGGAACTCCCCCAACACCGAGCAAACCAAAACCATAGGTACGAAAGCAGTAAACAATACCAACAATTTATAGAACAGCTAAGCAGGATATTAAAGCTGTAAAAGTACTCACCGTCTACCGACTATGAGAAACAACTTTAATAATTAAACGGCAAACCAGTACAGGTGTACAAGCTAAAGTAGAGACAGCCAAACACGAGTCACGTGAACTGGTTCGCGACACCAGAAACTGACTCGGACAAGCTAACACAGGTAAAACCTCTCAGTCTCGCAGCCACGACGAAAGGTCTAGCTGCCGCTCCACGTGTAAAAGTCAAGCAACTGTGGAGACCCACTAAACACCACCACCTGCAGACCACACGGTCACAAGCCCATGCCTGGCACCTCTAGAGATCCTGGCCCGGAACTCTCTAGAGTGAGGCACTGGAAAAGGACTAGCTGGGGTCCAGTACGTCTACTGGTGTCCGTACCCCCAACTACGAGTGCGCTACAAGTAACTAAAGACAAACACAAGTGTCACTGTCCCACTGTCGTCTTTCCCTCAGCCGAACGTGCAACTCAAACACAAGAGTGAGGTGTCAGGTCAGACGACACAGACCTCGACGGTACAACACAAGTACCGGGACAAAGCCCCGAGCTAACAGCCTGGCTCACAAAGAACCTGGGGCACCCAACTGGAGAGGTAACCACGGTAGGCATCGTACTACTCGCCACGTACATAAAACCACATGCACATCACACACAAACCACGTGAAAACTCACGTAAACCTCAAGTAACAACGGTCCACCACACGTGAACCCAACTAGACTCGCGTGAACAACACGCAATCACGAAAGAAGTAGCTAACTGCATACCTTGTATGCTAAACACAGAAACTATGTGCATCAGTGCACCACAGGTGCCAACGCACCACTCATTATCGATAAATACCGTAAACAACCATTTTTACTTATATACATGCTGGCGGCAACATCGATTGCCGCTTATGGGAAGTAAACGGCAATGGATATGGTCGTTTATCTCCCAGCTGATGAACCTGGCGACAAACGATGTTGACACCAAGCTCTTCAGCTCTACTCCTGCAGAAACCTAAACCGATTCTATAGGTTTTACAACCGTTAAATCAACAGAAAAACACATGCAGAAATAACTCCTCTAATATCCATACACAATAGTTAACTATAACAGCAGCTTTACTACTCAAATCCATCAAACCACCCATTATCCCCGCATGGATACCATGACCCGAATTCACAGTTTTCATGCAGATTCATGCTGTCTAATTATATTAACACGACCTATAAGAACTACAAGGGTCATTCCCTACCTCAAAACACGCTAAAACTTCCCACAATCTCCTGGTTCACACCGAACCCTCCGCGAGCTCCCACGGGAATTGCACCACGCCACGGCGTTTTCTCGCATAATTTGGCAACGCCACACGTCCCACGATCCTCCAAGCACCCTTCAGTACTGTTGGAAGCTTTAGGAACACGGGGGCGTGAAGTTGGGCAAGAGAGAATGAGAACCAGGTAGAAAACCTGCTCTCGGGTGACCTATAACCTGCAGAATTCCCAGGTTGGCGTCAACCCCTCTGCCGCCAATAGCAACCGCCACTCTAAACGTCCACATCTTGTGCCGTAAGTCATGCATAAACGACAACCTATCTGGACGCCAACTCCAACTCAACACAGCAGTCCTATTTCATTTCAGACCAAACCTGCACCTCACCTGAAACAAAACCACACATCCACAGCAAACCTTCCACACAACCAACTCACATGGCCTCACAACGGCCACCACAACCAAACGCCCATGATCTGCATGGATCCGAAAAGCAAGCGACGTACAGGTCAATTACGAATAGCACTCCGATTGAGTCTATCTTCGGTACTCGGTAAATGAGGTTATGAAATCTGATCGCCTGAGAGTTCATATGCTTGAAACCTTATGAGATGTGAACAATTGATGATGACATTTGTTGGGTCCTTGTACCTCTGTGATTTATATGCCTGTGCAAATAGGGCTGGTACAGTCCTGGGAGGAGCACCCGAATTCATTTTCGGACCACGTGGAATGATAAAGGGCATCTGGATGTCTGGCATTGCATCAAACATTTTTGAATATGGTCATCATGATCCCTGTACTGTGTAACTGATATGTGAATAAATCTTGAGCTATATATTTGAGTATGATATGAGCTTTACTGTCATTACGTTAAGTTTACTATTCTAAAATCTGGTGTGTCTCTTTGATATTCCGTTCTGTCCTTGTCTTGGTTACCATGTATACATTCTTGAACTATGGAATTTGAATTCTACTGGGCTAGTTAGCTCATTATTTCCTACCATTTTCAGGTGATACAGCTGGGGATGACGTAAGGGTTTGAGTGCTGAGTGGACCGACTGTGACGAACAAGCCAATCTATTTCTATTCTGTTTTGTAGTGTGAAATGAGGTGTATAAATTAAGTTGTTTTGATCTACTCCTCTCGTAGTTATTATGAGGAGTAGTTGTGTAATAAAACTTCCGCTTATGACATTATGAATGGATAAATAATATTACCTCTCGTGCTAGTTTTTCTGTCACTCCCGATAAATAGCCTTTTATTAGGACGTGACAGATAAATTTGGTATCAGAGCATTAGTTCGATAAACCTAGGGAAACCAGTGAGATGGGGTAGAAACATGTGATTAGTTAGCATGATTTTTGTAATCATGTAAATGTTTAATCTGTTAATTATTTCAGAATGGGCATGAATGCCCAAGAAAGGTTGGTTGCTGCCATGGAAATGCTACGTCAGGATATAGAATTGTATGCTCAAGCCCAACGAGAAGCCCACCTGCAAATTAAGGAAGAGGTGCTCAACTTGACTGCAGATGCTTTCATGGAGGGCAATCCTTGTGCTTCTTTAGAAATTATGAGCCAAGTTATGATCAATCTAGATAACTTGAAGTTGGGGCAGAGATCTGTTGCTCCACCAAGTTGAAGGTCATGGGAGGCATTGACTGATGCTGCTAGAGAGCTGTACCACGGGGCGGGGAGTAGAACAGCAAGCACCGCCAATGGAAAATGTTATAGATCTAACCCGAAACTAGAAGAAGACTTAGACCACTCATCTTTTGTATACTCTCTTTTTGTGTAAACACTGATTGTATATATGTAACTCCCATATGTATGTGAGTGAGAGGTTAATGGAGGTTGGAGTTTGTATATATGGTAAACTTGGTAGGAGAAGGCTGTGATATTTTGTGGATACATGGGAATGTATTACAATGTAAATATTGACTGATAATATAGATGGTGTGTTATGTGAAATTGAATTGTGTATGTGATGAATGCAAGATTGGGATGCTTGTGAGATAATGAATGTATTACTGAATGTTTCAGATTCCTTTTAATTTAATCATGGATGGTGGTGATGCTAATTGGAGGAAGATGGAAAGTTCTATGCATGATTGACCCGTGTAATGAAGGTAGTAGCTAGAAATAACAGTCACAATGGGACAAGCTTGTTCAAGGATTTCGAAGCCGGACCCTCCGAGATTCGCAGGAAGTACGGATCCGGATGAAGCTGAGAATTGGCTAAAAGACATGAAAGGATATTCAGAATGATTTAAGTGTACGGAAGAAGAAAAGGTTGTCTCACTACATTCCAATTGGATCGGGATGCTCGTGCTTGGTGGGAAACTGTGGAAGCCACCCTGGAAGATTCAAATCAAGTTAGTTGGGAAGAGTTTGTGGAACTGTTTAATGAGCAATATTTCTCTGAGGTGGTTCAGGAGAAGAAAGCGAATGAATTTGCTGGGTTAAAGCAGCTAAGAATGTCGATATCCGAGTACGAGGCTCAATTTGCTCGGTTGTCAAAATTGCTCTCATCTTATATCCACAGAGAAAACTAAAGGCTAAGAGGTTTATGAATGGATTACATCCCAATTTTATTACGCAGCTAACTCCTCATCTGATTACTACCTATTCAGAAATGGTAAAGAGAGCCTTGGCATTTGAAGCTGCGAACGAAACTGTGGATAAGATTAGAGGGAAATCTGGAGAAGGGTCTTCAGATCGAAAAAGGAAGTATGAGTCGGGGAATGCCCCCGAAGATTCAGCAAGCTGCTAAGAAGGCAGGCAAAGCTCCGGTAGGGAGAAGGATGTTTGTAAGCATTGCCATCATGTTGGGCATAAGGTTGAGAATTGCTGGCGTAAAGTGGGTGCATGTTTCCGTTGTGGTAGCACTCAACACCGAATTCCGGACTGCCCGATGGCTAAGACAACACCAACAAATAAGAACCCCAAGTAAAGCAAGGAAGACTACAAGTCATTCAGGATGTGGAACCTGAATCCCCGCAGGAAGGCAGATTGATTGAAGGTACTTTATTAGTAAACTCAAAACCTGCATTTGTGTTGTTTGATTCTGGAGCTACGCACTCTTTCATTAGCTATGAGTTTGCTAAATTGTTGGATGTAAAGTCAGTTCCATTAACCACACAACTTGAGGTTGCAACTCCTTTAAGTGAGGGTAAAAAGCTTAAAGAATATTACCCTGCTAGCCAGATTATTGTCAAAGGACATGATTTACCCGGTGATCTGATATGTTTAGAAATGTGGGATTATGATGTAATCCTTGGGGTTGATTGGCTATCAAAATACCATGCAAATCTAGATTGCCAATTGAGACAAGTGATTTTCCTAGGAGAGGAAAATTATTCTATAACTTTTGATAAACCCCAAACCAAAAGAATACCAATAATTTCAGCAGTGAAAGCTTGTAAGTTAGTACAGAAGGTTGTCAAGGGTATTTGACTTCCGTGACCCTATTAAATCAGAGCATTGCGGGATTGGAAGATATTCCGGTAGTAAGAGAATTTCTTGATGTTTTCCTGAAGAGCTACCTGGCGTACCACCTAATAGAGAGGTGAATTTTCAATTGAGTTGGTACCAGGAGCCACACTAATTTCTAGAACACCCTACAGAATGTCAATAGAAGAATGAAAGAACTAAAAAGGCAATTGTTGGAATTGATAGAGAAGGGATTCATTAGACCAGTACCTCACCTTGGGGTGCTCCGGTACTGTTTGTTAAAAAGAAGGATGGATCTATGCGGTTGTGTATAGATTATCGGCAGTTAAATCAATTGACTATAAAGAATAAGTACCCACTTCCAAGAATTGATGATCTATTTGATCAGCTGTCTGGAGCTCAGTGTTTTTCCAAGATTGATTTAAGATCTGGATATCATCAGCTTAAAATTCAAGAATCAGATATTTATAAAACGACCTTTCGAACAAGATATGGACATTATGAATTTGTGGTGATGCCGTTTGGATTGACCAATGCACCGGCTGCATTTATGCATCTGATGAATGATGTGTTTAGATCAATTTAGATCAGTTTGTGTTGTATTTATTGATGATATACTGATCTACTCCAAAAGTATGGAGGAGCACGAAGCCCATCTACGGATCACTTTGCAATTGTTACGAGACAACAAGTTATATGCAAAGTTTAGCAAGTGTGAATTTTGGTTGAAAGAAGTAATGTTCTTAGGACACATTATTTCTAAAGAAGGTCTATCAGTAGACTCTTCAAAGATTGAAACCATTCAAAAATGGGAGCAACCTAAGAATCTCACTGAAGTAAGAAGTTTTCTGGGCATGGCCAGTTACTACCGGCGATTTGTCAAAGATTTTTCTAGAATTGCCTCACCTCTTACACAGTTGACTAGAAAAGGAACTGCTTTTATCTGGAATGAGAATTGTGAGGAAGCATTCCAATTGTTAAAAGAATGTCTGTCATCTGCACCAATTCTAGCTTTGCCGGTGGAAGGAAAAATATTTGAGGTTTATACCGATGCTTCCAACATTGGACTGGGTTGTGTATTAATGCAAGATGGAAGAGTTATTGCCTATGCTTCAAGACAATTGAAGACTCACGAGAAGAACTACCCAGCACATGATTTAGAATTGTCCACTGTGGTCTTTCTCTTAAGCTTTGGAGACACTACCTATATGATAACCAATTCATAGTGTACTCCGATCATAAGAGTCTCAAGTATTTGTTTTCACAAAAAGAACTGAACATGGGACAAAGGAGATGGATGGAATATATCAAAGACTTTGATTTCAAGATTGAATATCATCTAGGAAAAGGAAACATGTAGCTGACGCACTCAGCAGAAATCCTATAGCCAGGATATTCCGGTTGCAAGTAAGGGAATGGAAATTGTTGGAAGAATTTCCACATTAAGCTTGAAAGTTGAAACACAAGGAGAAAGAATGGTGATTAGCAACTTGGTAGTGCAGTCAGATTTGCTGAAGCAAATTAATGAGCAGCAGGACAATGATCCTATATTGGTAGGAATCAGAGAAAAATTGGCTTTTAAACCTGATTTTAATGAAGATTTTCAAGGAATCTTCGATTTCGAGACAGATTGTGTGTACCGATAATCTCGAAATCAAGAAACAAATCTTAAAAGAAGCTCATCGGTCTCACTACACTATTCATCCCGGAGCTGTCAAAATGTATCAGGATTTGAAGAAGTATTTCTGGTGGTGCAACATGAAAAAGGATATTGTGAAATTATTGCAAATGTTTGACATGTCAAAAAACTAAGGCAGAACACCAGAAACCTGCAGGAAAATTAAAACCACTTGAGATACCAGAGTGGAAATGGGATAGCATTGGTATGAATTTTATTGTGGGATTACCTAAAACACGGAGTGGATTGATGCTATTTGGGTAATCATTGACAGACTTACCAAATCAGCTCATTTCTAAGCAATAAAGACAAGATGGTCTGTTAATATTTTGGCAGCGTTATATATGAAAGAAATTGTACGGTTGCATGGAATTCCAAAGAAACATAGTTTCTGACCGAGATGCAAGATTTACTTCGCATTTTTGGAGAGAATTGCAAGATACTTTGGGAACTAAATTAAAATTTAGTACTGCATTTCACCCTCAAACAGATGGATAGACCGAACGGGTGAATCAAATTGTTGAGGATATGTGCGTGCTTGTGTATTAGAGTTCGGAAATGACTGGAACACTAATCTAGCAATTATGGAATTTGCATATAACAATAGTTACCTGTCTACCATTCAAATGGCACTTTCGAAGCTTTGTATGGTCGGCAATGTAGATCACGTTATGTTGGGTAGAACTAAAAGAAACGCATATTCTTGGACCAGAAATGATCCAAGAAACGACAGAAGTTATCAAGTTCGTACAAGATCGGATGAAAGCTGCTCAAGATTGACAGAAAAGCTATGCCGATCAACGTAGGAGAGAGTTAATTTCAGCCAGGAGAACATGTGTTTCTTAAAGTATCACCCGGAGAGGAATCAAAAGATTTGGTATCAAGGGAAAATGAGTCCAAGATACTTGGACCTTTTGAAATATTGAAGAGAGTTGGTGAATGACATACCAACTGGCACTTCCACCACAATTATCTAATGTCATGATATCTTTCATGTGTCAATGTAAGAAAATATGTATGATCCAGAACACATTATTGGATACCAAGATCTAGATGTACAAGGAAATTTGGCATATGAGGAAAGACCAGTACAGATCCTGATCGAAAAATTAAGCAACTTCGGAACAAGGAAGTTCCTTTACTAAAGATTCAGTGGAATAAGCAAGGACAAGAAGAAGCAACATGGGATTGGAAGATGCCATCAAGGACAAGTATTCAGAATTATTTACAGGTCAGTAACCACATTCTTGTGTAATTAAATTTGGAGGACCAAATTTCTTTTAGCAGGGGAGAATTGTAACACCCCAGAATTTTTATTTATAGAAAAAACATGAATAATAAGTTACTAGACTTAAGCATTAGTCTTAAATGAAATAATTGATATTTGGTATGATTAGTATTAACTAACATTACCCAGTGTCGTACTCGGACGTGCGCACTCCCACAGGGCGACACTGAAAAACTATAATGAAAACGAAATCCAAGAACACCATAATTTCCAGAAAAAATGTGGAGATCTCAGAAATATAAATATCCTAATTTTTCGACGTACGGATTTCGAGATTAAGTTGACGCGACCATTTTCTGGGTGATTTTCACCTACTGTAAAATAAATTCTACAAATTGAATAAAAATCATCATAATTTGTAAAACCATCATATTATGTTATGGTTAAAATTTCAATACAAACTGATTTTGTTTGGACATGTTTACATTAAGTCTAATGGACCAGTTGATTATGGAGTAATTACGGTAACAATTTTGTGTTATTTACGGGAGCTTACGTGTGGAGCCTTGGAGAGGCCAGCACATAAGGGTATGATAATCATGGAGGATAACTACGTGTGAGCTTGGGAATCCTTGCATGTGCAACGTGTTAAGGTAAAAACCAAAGGGTTTTACTATGACACCTCATTGCCGACGTGCCTCTGCATGAGGAAGTCATGAGACTTATAAAAGCCACACCATCTCTGAGTTCGAACCTTTCTACACCTTGGCTCCTGTCTCTGTTCTTGTTTTTCCCTGCTCTTGGCTGCTTGAAGTGTGGTGGAGGAGCTCCTAGAACTACTGCTGGGGAGTTGTGGGAGTTGCTAGCTCCTTGCACCTGCAACTGTTTTCGCTTCTACTCCTGTGGGCCACTGTAGTTGTGGTACTTGGTGCTAACAGAGCCGGCATGCCATCAACTGTGAGGAGAAGCCCTTCTCCTGCTGGCTTAGGTTCCCTCGTTGGGAAGGTGTAAGAATTACTGTTCAGCAAGGTAGGATTCAATCCCTCTGGTTCAGATTTGTCTTCCACACATGATAAGAATTTCTTGGTGATTAAACTAGTGGCTATACCTATGGTTCTTCTATTTTTTCTTCCAGTCATGATAGAATTACTCTTGTTGGGAGAGGAACAACATTGTCCATTTAAGATTAACTCCTATCCCTTCTTCCACCCTGATCTTTGTACATGCTATAAAGTTGTAGAAGTCTCATTATCTTTGTAGAATAATATGAAGACTTCGGTTTAGATGGTTGATACTTCAAATTTTGATTTAGATCCATAAAACATTTTGTGGTTTAGTGTCCATCATGTAGGAACCTTCCATCCAACCATTGCTATCAAGGTTCTACTTCTAGTACTAAACTATGTTAGTTTCAAGCAAGTCAAGTTTGAATTGCAAACCTCTTCTGGCATCTTGTTTGTTCGGTTTATAAACCACTATGAGAACTATAATTAGACTCTTCTATTTGATATCAAAAATGTCTTGGTTCATAAGTTCTATAGTTAGGGTGTTTAGGATAGATTTGGAGTCATTTTTAGAAGTTCTGCAGCTACCTGTCGACAGCCAGCCCAAAGCTATCGACAGGTGCATGTCTTCCAGAACCCGGATTTCTGGATGTGTGATCTGTCGACAGCCCTCTGGTGCTGTCGACAGATACCCACAGACCTAGAAAACCTGAGCTCTTTCTGCTTTCATCTGTCGACAGCCCCTCCTGGCTGTCGACAGGTACAATGCTGATTCGGATTTCTGCACTCTTTCATGTCCGAATCCATGCTAAAACTTCATCCTAAAAGCCAAGGAAGTTACCTCTCATTTACCTTGATATTTACTGTCATACTACTGCAACGTTCACCCACTTTGTGTACCTTAAATTCCCTTGAATTAGTCTTAAAGTTGTCAATACGAATAGCACTACGATTGAGTCTATTCTTCGGTACTCGGTAAATGAGTTTATGAAATCTGATCGCCTGAGAGTCATATGCTTGAACACCTTATGAGATGTGAACAATTAATGATGACATTTGTTGGGTCCTTGTACCCTCTGTGATTTATGCTGTGCAAATAGGGCTGGTCCAGTCCTGGGAGGAGCACCCGAATTCATTTTTGGACCACGTGGAATGATAAGGGAATCTGGATGTCTGGCATTGCATCAAACATTTTTGAATATGGTCATCATGATCCCTATACTGTGTAACTGATATGTGAATAATTCTTGAGCTATATATTTGAGTATGATCTGAGCTTTACTGTCATTACGTTAAGTTTTCTGTTCTGAAATCTGGTGTGTCTCTCTGATATTCCATTCTGTCCTTGTCTTGGTTACCATATATACATCTTGAACTATGGAATTTGAATTCTACTGGCTAGTTAGCTCATTATTTCCTACCATTTTCAGGTGATACAACTGGGGATGATGTTAAGTTTGTGAGTGCTGAGGGACCGACCGTGAAGAAACAAGTCAATCTATTTCTATTTGTTTTGTAGTGTGAAATGAGTGTATAAATTAAGTTGTTTTGATCTACTCCTCTCGTAGTTATTATGAGGAGTAGTTGTGAAATAAAACTTCCGCTTATGACATTATGAATGGATAAATAATATTACCTCTCGTGCTACTTTCTGTCACTCCCGATAAATAGCCTTTTATTAGGAGACTGACAGTCGCCTCGCCGGCCGCCGCCGCCTCCATCGTCTCCTCCGACAGCTCGTTGCCCGCCTCGCGTCGCCTCTTCGCCATTAGATGGGAAGAAGTAGGATTAGGGGGAAGATTAGGGGGAGGATTAGGAGGATTAGGAGGATTAGAGGGTTAGAGAGAAGCGAAGAGGGAAGAAGTTTGGGAGTGAATGGAGAGGCCGCCCGCGGGCCGTTTGCGATCGGGGTGAAGTTTCAAAATCGCATCCATAGCAGAAGCCGCATTTAAAGGGAACCACCTAAGAAAGGTGTCCGGTGCAATCGATGCATTTAAGGAAGTCATCATTGCTTCAGCGCGGGCACCAAGATGTGAATTTCGAAATTTTAAGGGCATCCAGAAGACCAGACGTGGAATATAAAAGGACAGATAGAAAGGCGTCCGGTGCAGTCGCTGCGATTCAGAGCCATCATTGCTCGGCGCAGAACCCGAAAAGGCACACATTTTAAGGATTGAAGAGACGTCTCTGAATTGCATCCAAGCAGAGCGACACATTTTTATGTTTAAAATCGGCCCTTCAGGCGATGCGATTTAAGGGGTTTTGAGCAGCCAGTTGGTGCGCGCGATTTGGGGAAGAGACTCTTCTTTGTTTTGGGGGATGGCAATAAGTTGTTCAGTTGAAACGAGGGCAGCAGTGGTGGAACTAAACGCTCCATCATTAAGTCTATCGTCAACAACTGAATCTTCATCATGACGAACTGCCATTGCCCTTCTCAATCTCCTCCCCGGCGCTCCGTGAGAACCCCGATTACCTCTTCGGGGGTTCGTTCTCATTCCTCCCACCTTTTAGCCCCTGACTGTTCATTAGGCACCCTAGAGGGAGACAAGTTTGTCTCCACGCCCATTTTGGGAATCAAATTCGCGCCTTGTATGGCAGACACAATTTACTTTTAAAAGGCGGCTTCTGTTATGGACGCGTTTTAAAGAGCCAACCGAGGTCCCTTGTTTAGGAGAAAATCTACGTATTTCGGATGACACAATCACATTCAAGGGACAACTTGGCCATGTTGAGGAGACAATTTATTGCTCATTAAGGAAGCGATCTCAAAATCAATCGCGTCGTTTACAAATAGCCCTTTGGGCCACAACTTCCTAAGCTCCCTTACATAATTCATCCAATCAGTTTCAATCTCCGTTAAATTTAGAGTCGGCCTCCTAAAGGTGCAGATCTTCATATAGCTTTTATTGTGTTCACTTCCTCGCCATCATTGTTAGTGCCGATATTGCGCCGCTTGATCGGTGGGAGGTGAGATGGCCCCAAAGATGCATCTTGGAATGCCGCGCTGTGGGAGGCAACGGTGTGGATTGTAGAGAGCAAATTCAGATGCACTAATTAGTCACAAATCCACGCCGGGTGCTAGCCGGGTCCGCACATCTTGGGCCAGGAGTGGTGCCGGGGTAGAAGCGAAGGCGCTCTCGGGCATGTCTCAGAAGAAATCGCGCCAGTCCACGCGCGTCTTGAGTTGTGGCGCTTGGTTCGCCACACGCCCTTCCAGGCCCACAATGTGATCCATGTGTTTAAGCGGACTTTTGGAGAAGATCGGGACGAGCTTGCAACCTCATCGCTTAAACATACTTGAAGTGTAGGTCAGTCCAGCAAGTTAATAAAAGCATAGATCCATATGAAGGCCTACCCAAGCTCGCCGCCGTGAGTCCACTATAGAGGAAGGCTAGGACCGCCGGCCCCAACTTCCCACCTTCCCGGATGGCGCACACCGCGCCAAGTTGATCCTCCTCCAAAACGCTGTCGATTGAGGGGAAGAGTAGCGCCCCCGCCACGCAGATGGCGAATCTACGCATCACCAGCTCGAGCCTCCCATCATCTCTCGCCTCCAATATCTCTCTCATTGTCCAGACCGCCAACTTTTGGATCTTTGTGCTCCCTTGGATCCATGAAGCTTTCAAGAACCGCTCTGCTTGTGTAATACCGCGTCATGCTTGCCATCTCGTCCTCCTCGCCCTGCTTCATTCTTTTCAAACCAAGTAAAAGCTCACCTCTTCCAAAAGAACGGTGGCTTCAAAGGTTCGAAAAAGGAGGTGTTGGTTTAAGGATGCCACAGCTCGATTAAAGCTCCAAGGACCGCCCAGTCAAGGTGAATCTCGTGATATCTTTTGGCGTGGACGACAAGGTTTGCTCATTCCCCATCGCCTGAGAATAACGCTCATGTTTGGGCCAATGACGGAAGTCAGTTGGTGGAGCCAAGGGAGGCACATGAAGTGCCGGTTGCCCGAGAAAAGTGGATAATCCTACATAAGGTGAGCTTGGGTTAGAACGAGCAAGAGAGTAAGGTGAGAAAAGTAACAAAAGGAAGAACACTTCTTTTGTCAAAGCAAAGCACATCAAAATATCACATCTTACCATCTTTGCTTGAACCAATCTGCAAATGTGGCCTTCCACTTGATTCAACCTCTTGAAACCTCCCGCTCTTGAGGAAGATCCCCCTTGCTCCATCTCCAAGTCTCCTTCTTCTTCTTTCTTCCAACTCAACCAAAACTCTTCACCTTCTCCCTCCCTCCAAAAAGCCTTTAAAAGAAAAGGAGGGAAGAGAGGAGCATGGGTTGCAAAGGGAATCTTGGAGATATGTTATCTCCTGCAGCTGATCAGACCTACCATGCCCCATTAAAGGAGAAGAAAACAAAGATGTCAGGTCTGAAATGACAGGTTTAAATCGCGTCCGGACAGGAGGACGCTTTTTAAATTTAAAGCGCGTCCGCGCTACTGGCCACTTTTTGTCCATGAAAAACACGTCTGCTTCAACGGACGCGAAAAAAAAAGCGGCGTCTCCAACTGGATGCTAATTTAAAGAAATATAAAAGTGCCCGGACATAATTCAACGTTGGAGTTGCCCTTCTATGCTTTAATCGGTAAGAAAGACTTCCAGGCATTCGCCATCTCTAAGTGAGAAAATCAAGGAAGACGTCCACATTACCCATAATGACCCCTTTTGGTCACAAACTGCTTCATCGAACTCTACATTACTCATTTTGGGGTGAAGTTCAGTCCATGTGACAGCTCATTCTATTACCACAGTAACTGAGGAAGATGGACACGCCTGCCTTCCGAAGTTCAAGCCACTCAGGGCCATCCCCCTGGCTTCGCACCATAATAGGTGAAGGCTCACCGACTTCTTCGTCAGAGAGAATTTGACAAGGGTTACACTTTTGAGCCCTCTTGAAAGCCAGGAGCATTAAATTATCGGTAATAGTAAAGGTATGTACTTTGCTAAAGGTTGGGAGAGGTTTGCAGCCGGTCACGGGTTGAGTCTTGGAGACTTGTTGGTGTTCAAGAGCGTAGGCGGCCTGCTATTTCATGTAACCACCTTCTTGCAAAATACATGCCTCACCATAGGAAGGGATCTCCAACATAAATGCATATTTTTATCCTCTCCTCATTGATATTCACTTTATTGCTTGTCAATACTAATCAATCTTTGAGAGCATGATCTAGACGTCTCTTTTGGCTAAACGATGCACGAATATCTTCGACAGCCTCCAAACTGGTATTGTATATTTTGCATTTATTATATGATATACATTATTAGAGCACATCAAGGACCTCGAGGCTCTGATGAGACTGGAATTTGAGTTCCCCTCCTCTGCAAAAAAAAAACAATGATAATTCCAGAGGATTCCTACGCCTTAAGGATAGGCCGTTGCGCTGCGGGAGGACAACGGTTCCATCCGGTATCCTGACTTCCGCCACGTAACAATATTATCCTTGATTATTTTATATTTTTCTTTGTTTTATGTTTTTATTTAGCCCAACATGCATCATGTAGGACTTTGAGCATAATTTTGGAAAGATTACTCCTGTAGTTAACTAAAGAGAGCCACCGATTTCTCCATTCTAGATAACACGGAATATTCCACTACAAAGCCTAGTACTCAGCGCATCGTGTCGCTACACGAAGATCGTCCCTTGGAATTTTTGCTGCTTCCGGATTTCTTTTAGCTTAGTTATCTCCCAAAAGATCCACCCGTGGCAGTGGCAGACGCCCCCCAAGGTGAAACCTAATGGATTACGTCCTTAGGTACTTCCCCGACGATGGAAGTTGATCTTTCTCCCTTTTTCGTGCCCACGTGCACACCTCTTTACCCTTTTCTTCCAAAGCAACAAGTTTTTCTTGAGATCATCAATGAGTAGCTTCACTGTGGTTGACGAACAGCTACCGTCATGTGTTGACAAGTGTGTCTCATTACACCTTGGCGTCCACTTTTCAGTCATTTCCATTACACTCTACCCAGCTCACGCCACTACGCTCCCTTCGCTTCATATCATTTCCCTTCACTTCCTTACAAAGTAGACGCCAATGCGAGGCATATGTAGACACGCCAATTTGGCCTCACATCGAGTAAATTCCATGTTACACCGTGATGCCTCGAAGTGGCTCTCCTCAGTTAGCATCAGAAGTAGTTTGACCACTCTTTTTCAAGATAATGTTGGGTCTCTTGAAAATCGCATCTCAATCAGCCGACGCCTTTTTGAAAGAATAATATATGTGTGCCCGTACTTATGGACGCCTATTATTCTCGCAAAACGACACAACGGCTACTTTTGAAACGCACCCATCTGACTCGCCGCGATTCAGAAGTCAAGATCTCGTGCTACACCCTGTCAGCAGCATTAAATGAACGCCAACGTCAAAATGATGATGTCTCATTAAAACGCGTCCGTGTCAGACGTCGCATTTTACAAAATGTCAAATCGATGTCAACATCCGTCAAAGATTGATTTGGTTTAACAAATCGCGGTGGTCAACATGGATGCGATTCAGAGTCTAGCTTATAGCTACGCACATCATCAAAAATGTCAAATCAAGGATCTTCTGAAACGCAGCTTGTCAGACGGACGCATTTTTAGTGTAATAAGCATCTGCTGCATTGGACATGATTTTGTCTATAAATATAGACCTGAGAGATCCTCATTTAGCATCCGTTCCCACCACGGCGAAGCCCTGTCGGATCTTCTTCTCAACCTCCGAGCATCCACATCTTATCCCTAAGAGGTGAAAAGTCGCCGAATCGAGGGAGCACGATCCGGAGTCGAACCGTCGCCCACGCATCTTCTTCCTCACGTGCGGGAGCGTCGGAGTGTGGCGGAGGGGAAATCACCATCGACTTCCTCGTTCTCTCCCTATATTATTTGTCATCGCCGGGCTACACCGCCAACCTCCTCCCTATCACCATTCAGTTCTTATTTCCTTTATCATGCATCACATCTTTCACACACACACATTGTGCATGTAGCATTTTCTCAACCTTCCCACTCCTTAGGGGTTTAACCACCTCCACGAGGTGTGTTAGACCCCATTTGTATGTTTTTGATTTCCTTATGTTTTTACATTTTACTACGCCACATCTACCTCCCCTTTCACTTGTTTCTTGTTATTCTCCATTTTGCAAGGTAACCGATTGGATCTTCCTCGTCGTCCGGCCGGCGCAGGAAGGAAGAAGAGCTCATCATGAATCTCTCGCGCTCCTTGGGTAATAGGTAAGTACGTCCGTACCTCCTTTTACTCATTTCATTTGGCGCCTACGTGCGTCTGGCGATCACATACACTCATTGTGCACTCACGCACACTTTCTATACCTCCTCCTCTTTTCCTTCTTTTTTTCCTTCCCTGATTCCGACGCCGTCGCGAGTGTGTAGAAAACCGCATCTACACCTTTCTGAAGAAGTTTTTCTGGCGAGCATCCAAGAAGAGCCAAGCTTCATTCCTTCTGTCTAACTCTTAGCTCTCTGCGTCTATTGTGTAGATCTTGAGAGAGCTCTTAGTACTGAGAGAGTGCATCTGTGTAGATTTCTTTCTCTCAGTCCTAGCTTCAGATCTTGCCTGTTTATCTTAATCTAGGGGCGTCAGTCTCTTAAACACGTCCTGTGTTTTTCCCTTCGAGGAGAAGGAAGACCAGCTGCGGCTGGGTGTTGTAGCACCGCACTAAGTGTGTACCAGTAGGTTTGCTTCTAAGCCTGTAAAAGAAGTAGGTTTGCTTCTGAGCATGTAAAAGAAGTAGGTTTGCTTCTAAGCCTGTAAAAGAAGTGGGCTGCCTTCTTGCCCGGGAAAGTGAAGAAGACCTGGTGGGGGTATCCAGAGTGTTGTAGTGTCTATAGGGGGACTGTACCCTAGATAGTGAAATCCTGAGTTTTGTGCTCAGGGACTGGACGTAGGACTCCTGTGGAAAGGAGGGCCGAACCAGGATAGATCTCCTGTGTCTTTTGTGTGATTGCTTTGCATTTACTATCTTTCTTCACTAACACTAACAATCAGTGAAGTGTGTTTCTGTAAAGATTTTTGTGGACAGTTTAGCTGACCAAAATTTTTTAAAGTCCATTCACCCCCCCCCCCCTTTGGGCTAGCTAGCTGGGTAACATATGGTACCGAGAAGGTAGCCTCTTCGTAGGCCAGATACGATGTTTAGTAGCTTGTTGGTTGTTCGGTGCCTATTTCTCGGGCGTTGCTCATGCCAGTGGGACCACGGCACGCTTAAAGCAGAGCATGTTCGGTAAGGCTGGGGCCTAGATCGAACAGGAGAAAGTGTGCCCGGAGGCGACCCTTGTTCGGTAAATGACATCTAGGCCGAACAGGTCGAGGAACGTCCGTGGACTGCTCCTAAGTGCCCAACCATGTTCAGGATCCTCAAATTATCTCCGAGAACACGTGGCGCCCTGCAGAAGGGGCCGTCGCAATCCGAAGGACCTCGATGGGCCATGATGGGCCCTACGGGCCTAGATGGATAGAAATAGCCACCACAAAAAGAGTATGATATTTCAATTTATTTTTATATTTTTATTCAAATATGAAATGTTTATATCTATAATATATTACTAAAACTCAATCCTAACCCTATCATATTAAAGCGCCACGTGAAGTTCTCAGTCTCTCTCCCACTCTCTCTTTCTTTCATATTCTCTCTCCTCTC
>CM024753.1:83539-140170 GCA_014218235.1 Colocasia esculenta
ATATTATATGAATGGCGCTTATAATTACCATATTACTACACAAACCAATTATCTTTATGTCCAAATATATCGCGCGAATCAACAAACAGAATATTCGGGTCATTAGGAGTATAAGTTTACTAAAGTACGTACATATAAATGGAAATTCAGAAAATATGTGCTATCACAGAGATCTATGTATGGAACTTACAGACATAATGCAAGTTCTTCCTGTGTACAACTCTTTGAGCTCTCAATTTTATTATACTTTAAAGTCCTGTTATGAATAGAATTTCCATAGTTAATGTATACTAAACAGCTGTCTACATCACTTTTCATATTTGTCCAAGCTCTATAAGAAACTTCATATAACGTTTATCATATTACAATGTTGAAAGAAAATAATATTCTTAAATAAGAAAGAATAGTTGATTGAGTCGTGGGAAAGCAGCTAGTTCCTTCCCTTGATGTTAAACAAGAAGAATAAGGGTATTATTCTTATTCTTATTTCAATATTATATCCTTGTGTATATGTTGATAAAAAAGTAAATCAATTTTTTAAAAAAAATAATTTTTTTTATGTTTCTATCTTTAATCAATATACATCAGAGAATGATAATTCTGCCATTAAAATATATGGGAGTTAACAACTTCAGATCAATTAACTTGTGTAATGATAAATGAAGAGATTCGATCTTGTATCCTATATACCATAGATCGTCGAATATTATGGGGAGAAATTGTTGATAATTGAGTGGCAAAAATTTTTTGGTGACGGGTCTGTAAGAAGAATAGAAGATCGAGAATCTTAAGACAAAAATCTCTTGAAAAAAAATCCTCCAATATTTAAATCAACCATGGATAGAAATTAAAAACCCCCTCCCATCCCACAACTTAATTCATAGCAATTAACTTGTGTAATGGTAGGTGTTTCAATCATGTGGTTACGATTTTAAAAGATCAACTTGTAAGATGGATTATCTTCTATCTCACAATTAATTGAAATCTGATGCGACCCATCAAGAAAACAACTTTTTAAGTAAGTTTTGCATACCACATCAAGAAAATCAAGTCGGCAATAAATTCTGAAGAACTTTTTGATTAATTCATGCCTAAATTAGATTGGCCCTAATCACACTCCCATCTTGTAGAATTAAGGAAAGTGTTAATTTTCCATTTTGTAAAAAATGCTATATGAGACGGAGCAAACATATAAAAGGTTGGACCCGGTGCTCCAAGTCTCTTCACACCGCTTCGAACCAGACCACCTCCTCCGTTTTCCCGCCTCTTTTCGCTTTCTAGTGCAAGGTCTTGACACGGCGGGCATGGCGGTCGGGATGACCACAGCGGTGGCGTCGAGCTTGGGCGTCCACAGCGTACGCCGAGGGAGTGGCTTCTGCGACCCGTCGAGGCCCGTCGGTAACTTCGTCTGCTCTTTCGACCCGCTCCTCTTCTCCGGCCACGGCCCCCGCTTCGGCAGTCGTACTGGTGGCCGCGGGGACCCCGACCCTCTCCATTTTGGGAGGGGGGCGAGGAAGGCCGTGGCGCCCTGCTGTGCCGTGCCGGAGGACTGGAAGCGGGCAGATGTGGGGGTCGGCGCGGCGGCTGAGGGCGGGATCGGACTGGAGGGGGCAGTGGCGTTGGGGGCGTCGGCGGCGAGGGCGGCCGAGCGGCAGGCGAGGAAGAAGGCGCAGCGGTACACGTACCTGGCGGGGGCGGTGATGTCCAGCGTCGGGATCACCTCCCTGGCTGTCGCCGCCGTCGGTTCCCGCTTCTTTTGGCAACTGGATGTGGGGCCGCCTCCATACACCTATCCAATCCCGTTTCTTTCTTTTTTTTCTCTTTAAAATATTATGCTCTCGGTTAAAATCTCACATTTTTTATTTTTAAATTGATATATTTAATGTAAGAGAGAAAAAATATTTAATAAAAAAAGATTTTATGTGTATAAAATAATACACACAAGTAATCATCTAATACACATAAATAATAAAACAATATACATAAATGACACAACAATATACACAAACAATGTGATAATGCACACAAATGGTTCGTGTGTATTATCACATTATTTGTGTGCATTGTTGTGTCGTTTATATATATTATTTTATTATTATATGTATTACATGATTATTTGTATGCACTATCTTATATACACATAATATCTCTCATGTATTAAATGTTCTATCTCTATTGTATTAAATGTCATCTCTCTTCATATGTTAAATAAAAAATGTGAGACTCTTTCAAGTCAGTTAATCAGGAGCATAACATTTTTCTTTTTATTTGTTACAATATGCTTAATTTTTTAACTATTTAATTATTAAGGCAATGATTTAACTTTTGGATATTACTTGTTCTATTATTAATCGAACATTTATATTATTTGATCTTAAATATAATTTTGGAAGGTTTCTTTCATCATCGTACTTGTGTAAACCCTCCAAAATTATGTTTAGATCGAGTAAGATTGTTAGATAATTATTTTTTAAATTTTTTCCTTCGTAAAATTCATATTTATAATTTTATTGTAGAATCAAATATTAATCTGCTACTTGCTTCTCGCTTGCTTACTTAGCTTTTGGGGTGCCGGACTTGAACAGGGTGCCGAAGTCCCTCTCACAGAAACGCTCTCCACCTTCGCGCTCGCCGTCAGCGCCGTGGTGAGCCCTCTCTCTGATCCCCGCTGCCTCCTCCATTACACTCTTCCCACACCCACCCACTTTCAAGGCTAGGTGTTCGATCGTTGTCCTCTGTGCATGAGATCCCTCTCTCCTTCCAGTACTGCGTGGTGTGAACTACGTACTACTGTTGCTAGCAGTGCAACAACACTGGTAATCTTGGTGCAGGTGGGGATGGAGTTCTGGGCGCGGTGGGCGCACAGGGAGCTGTGGCACAATACGCTGTGGAGCATGCACGAGTCGCACCACCGGCCGAGGGATGGGCCCTTCGAGCTCAACGACATCTTCGCCATCGTCAACGCCGTGCCCGCCATCTCCCTCATCTCCTACGGCTTCTCCAACCGCGGCCTCCTCCCCGGCCTCTGCTTCGGCGCCGTCAGTACCCCACTATTCACTTGGCTCTCGACCTCTTCCTTTCTCCACTAACTAGAAGTAGCTCCTCATGTTTGAGTCATGGCATGCCACAGCACGTGCTGATCCATTCTAACGTCGTTGAATTAGATCCTCGTCTTTTCTGTTCTTATTAACGTGCATGGATCTGACAGGGGATTGGGATCACGCTCTACGGCATGGCGTACATGATCATCCACGACGGCCTGGGGCACCGCGGCTGCCGGTGGGCCCCCTCGGCAACGTGCCCTACCTCCGCCGTGTCGTGGCCGCCCACCAGGTATACACAACTCATACACGTAAACCAGCATCGCATGAAAACTCATCTGACCAATATGGTTTTACATGAAGCATATCTCATCACTCGTTACACAAATCACGCATGTAGGAGCAATGTTATGTTATGCTCCATCTTCTCTGTTATAAAAATATTATTCTATTTTTCCACCATTTAAATATCGTATTTTTATCACCTCCTTAGTGGTATACGCACCCCATTAAAAAACTTCGAAGAATGGGCATGCAGATTCTAATGTTGGGTGTGTGTGCTTTCTGGTTGGCCGCAGATACATCACTCTGGCAAGTTGGACGGGGTGCCATTCGGACTGTTCTTGGGTCCCGAGGTCTGTGTGCTCTGCCTCCATTTTGTTCTCCAAGACGAATTTTTTCACACTTTGAGATAGACAGATACTGTTAGTGATACATGTGAGTTAGTGAGGGACTCAATAGACTCTTCCCACATATATCTAAAATAGATAGTACCCTTTTGTCTTAGAACGTAATATTATTTTCTTTTTCTCTACTAATTGTTTCCAACTTTAACAAAAATTGAAAATTTTTTAGTTCAAGACTAAATAAATAAATTATAAGACTAAACTATTTTATTTTTATTTGTCAGGAAGTGGAGGAGGTTGGAGGCACCGAAGAACTGCAGAAGGAGATCAACCGGCGGATTGCTAGTGCCCGGGTCTGAATATTATTACTCAATAAAAATGTTGATACCCTTACCGACGAAGCTTATCATATGGATTCCATGCCATGATGGTGCTCTTTGTATAAAGTGGTAAATAAATTATTACCATCAAATTTGTATCCCATTAATGGGGAAAAACCGCGCCTTTTAGAGCTCTATGGCGTGGGACCATGGAAATTTAGAGTATTATTTGGAAGTGTATACTTTTACTTTTCTTTTTAATAGCAAAAAGAAAAAAAATGTGAATTGAAAGTTAATTTTTCTTGATCAATGGTTGAAGAAGCCAAGTTCCTATGCACTTTAAGATCTACGATAAATTTGTATGTACGTAGATATTGCAAGTTTTTCTAATAGCACCAAGTCTCTTTAAGTGATCGAGATCTCTTAAATCCCTACTATGACTTGAATATACGACATGATGTGCTAAGCTGTCTATAAACTCATTTTCTATATTTGTTTATGAAAGTTATATCCGGAATTTCGTAAAAATGTTGTTTTGTCACATATGTCTTAGTGTCTATAAGAAATGCTGAGTAGACGAATTACGTTTAGTTGTGTTAAAAACAATAATAGTTTGTCTATTTTCTAAATCGATCGACTAGTCAAGAATGGCAAAAGCGACGCATGAGTATGTGGTGGCCAAATCTGGTCACCTAGGCCCATGATGGCTCGTTACGGCCCATTCACGTCCTGTCAACCAACGTGGCACCGTCATCGAAGGGCACGCCCTCTCCAGGATGGCTCAAAGACCTCCATTGTGTGACTCCTGATCGGAAGCTGTCAGGTTCCGCTGCGGCGTACCTCCGAGCAGATCACCCGCCTTCCTTACCGAACAACTGAACAGCTTCCGAGCAAGAACAGTGACTCCGCTCCATGAAACTACCCTCGATGTTACCGAACAGCATGTTCGAGCCCCCACGTGGGTCACCTGCTCGGAAAGCATTTCCAAAGGGTTCCGAGCAGGCTCTCTGGCTTCCAGAACGGTTGTAACCGTCTCAGGCCACGTTCTCCACCATCAAGGGGCGTGAACTGCCTGGCAGCCTAACGGCATCGGAGTCATAACTCCTCCCGTTATGCGCGTGCGTCAAGGCGCCTCTTCAGGCACGATCTGCCCAACGTTACGCACGTTGGCCTCTACACCAACGCCTATAAAGGCACAGGTACAGTACCATGCAACGGTACGTTCTCTTCCTTACGCGAACACATTCTCGCATTCCGAAACCCCCTGCCTCACAAGCTCTCCACTGACTTAGGCATCGGAGGGTTTCCCCGGTCTTCACCGGGCCTCCTGATCCCATTCTGGTTTTGCAGGTCTTCGCCCTCACCAGCAATCGTCTTCCCTCTCTTATTCCAGTGGAGGCCCGTTTGGCTCAGGTCCAAACAGGATCACGCCACCACATTTGGCGCCGTCTGTGGGAAGCGACGCTGCCATGGCTCGAGGGCGATCCTCATACCAGAATATGGGAAGCAGGGCGACGAGGTCTCGCCAATCACGAGGGGCCTCTCGTCGCCAATCCCTCCTCCTGGGGACGTCGCCGGCACTACCACCGGCGCAAATCACGACGTCCAGTACCAACGGCTGCCGCACCGGCAACGGCCCTCGAAGTGGCAGAGCTTCGGGGGCAAATGCATCAGCTGACGGGCGTCTGCCTCGCCCTACAGCCCAGTTGGTGGGGGTTGCGGCTCCGGCGGCTTCCCTGCCGCGCGAGCGGCAGGCGGAATCGTCGCATCGCCACTCCCGCGTCCCCCCGGCGCCTCAGGAGCAGCAGGCGGAGTCACCGCGCCGGTCCCCGGCCCCCGTCGGAGGAACGGCACCAGAGCGCCGCGGGCGTTCGCCCCGACGCTCTATCATCTCCCCTCGTCCGCCACGATCAGTCGTGGGAGGCAACTCCCACGCCTCTGGACGAGGGGGCCCCGCCAACTCCGAGCAGGAGCTCGCCAGGCGCCTAAGGCGTGTGGTCGACCTCGAGCGCCGCATGGACGCGATGGTTCAGCGTGCGGAGGGGAAGGCTCCAGCGGAGGATGACTTGGACTTCCGCTCCCCATTCAGCAGGGAGATCCTGGAGGCCCAGGTCTCCTCCAAGCTCCCTCTACCCACCATCGCGCCCTACGACGGCACACTGACCCGGCCGACCACATCCACGGCTTCGAATCGCACATGGTGTTCCACGAGCATCAGATGCGGCCAAGTGCAGGGCTTTCCCTGCAACCCTTAAGGAGACCGCCAGGGCTTGGTTTGAAACCCTCCCTGCGGGCTCTATCACCTCCTTCCGCCAATTGAAGAAGTCCTTTCGGGACAACTTCCTTGGTGGAAGGTCCCAGCCGCGGACGGCGGCTTCTCTCCTGACCGTGCGCCAGAAGAAAGGCGAGGCACTCTGGGACTTCGTCAAGAGGTTCCGAACAGAGGCGCTTCGCATCTCGCGCCTGGACGTCCCCCTAGCCACCAGTGCTCTCATCCAGGCACTCGTGATGGCTTTCTACAAAGAACTCTCGGCGTCCAGCAGCCCGCCACCCTCGCCGAACTACTCTCCATCGCGCAGCGCCACGCGGCCTGCGAGGAGAGCCTGGCGGCGAGCAGGGCCGAACAGGGGGCAGTCGGAAAAAAAGCGACCTTCCGACAACGGTTCCGACCGTGATCGGAAGAAGGGACGACGCAATGGCGATTCTCCGCGTCGTCCGCGCCCCTTCACCAACTACACCCCCCTCACTGTGGCTCCCGAACAAATCCTGGCAGAGATCAGGGATGAAGCTTTTGTTCGGTGGCCCCAGAGAATGCGCTCCGACCCCCGGAAGCGCGATCAAAAGGTACTGTCGCTTTCATCGCGACCACGGCCACGACACCTCCGAGTGCCGCCAGCTTAAGGACGAAATCGAAGACCTTATCAAGCGCGGCTACCTTGGACGGTTCGTGCGCCGGAACGAAGGGCGCCGGAACGAAGAGCGCCCCCGTCGCCAAGACCGCACTCCCGAGCAGCCGATCAACAACGAGCCCAATGGGCAGGAGATCAACGTGATCGCGGGAGGCTTCGGCGCAGGTGGAGAAAGCACTCGAAGCCGACGCGATTACGCAAGGCGGTGCATGTCGTAGACAGGCCTCCGACTGTTCGGCCGGCCCATATCCTGCCAGTCCCGCACGCGCACAGCCCGAGGAGGCTATAACCTTCTCGGACGAAGATCTTGTAGGGGTTACGACTCCGCACACTGATGCGCTGGTCGTTTCGGCCACCATCAACCATTGTAATGTGCGCCGGATTCTGGTAGATAATGGAAGTGCCCCCGACGTCTTGGCTTACGACTGTTCGTTCTCATGGCCTGCGCGCCAATCAACTTACTCCCCTGTAAATTCGCCATTGTTCGGCTTTTCGGGAGTTTCGGTCCAGCCCATGGGAAGGATTCGCCTTCCGATCACCTTGGGAACAGCTCCAAAGGCTGTGACCAGATTGTTGACTTTCTGGTCATCAACATATGCCTGGATACAATGCTATTCTTGGCAGAGGTCTGATCGGGCGAATCAAAGCAGTGCCTTCGTCACTCCACCAGAAAATGAAGTTTCCAACTCCGATCGGAGTTGGTGAAGTGCTCGGGTGTCAGCGTGAGTCTCGCCGTTGCTATGTCCTCTCTCTAAGAGACAAGCAACCACTCGCTGATCCAGCTCTTCCAACCTCCGATCAGCCTTCCACTAGTCGGGGGACGCCTGCCGAAGACTTAATCCCCATTCAAGTGGACGACGACTCCGAACACGTCTTGTACATTGGCGCCCTGTTGACAGAGGCCGAGCAGCAACGCTACACAGCTTTCCTGCTCGCCAATTTGGACGTGTTCGCTTGGTCTGATGACGAGCTTCCAGGCATTCCCCCGGAAGTCATGGTGCATCGCCTTCGGTTGGATCCACGAATCCCGCCAGTGCAGCAAAGAAGGCGACCCGTGAACCGAGAACGGCAGACCGTGATTCAGGATCACGTGACCAAAAGCCGAACTGTCGGGCTCCTCCGAGAAGCCCAATATCCAAGATGGATCTCCAATGTGGTCCTCGTACGCAAGGCCAATGGCAAATGGCGTGTGTGCGTAGATTACAAAGATCTTAATAAGGCAACGCCCAAGGATAACTTCCCATTGCCACGCATCGATCAGCTGGTGGACGCTACTTCCGGGCACGAGCTCCTCAGCTTTTTGGATGCCTACTCTGGTTACCACCAGATCAGCATGCATCCCCCGGATCAAACGCCACTACGTTCGTCACAGACCTAGGCTTATACTGCTTCACCAGGATGCCTTTTGGTCTGAAGAATGCAGGTGCAACTTACCAGCGGCTGGTCAACAAGATGTTCGAGCAGCAGATCGGGCGAAACATGGAGGTTTACGTCGACGACATGTTGGTCAAGACTCTTCCGAGCACCGATCACATTTCTGACCTCCAGGAAACCTTCGCAACTCTGCGAAGGTATAATGAAGCTCAATCCGGCCAAATGCGCGTTTGGTGTTAGGTCGGGTAAGTTCCTCGGGTTCCTCGTATCAAACAGGGGAATAGAGGCGAACCCGGAAAAAATCCAAGCCGTACTTGAGATGTCCAGTCCGAAGACAGCGCGCGACGTCCAGCGTCTAACAGGACGTCTTGCCGCGCTGAACAGGTTCATGTCCCGAGCAGCAGAAAGAAGTTTTAACTTCTTCAAGTTGCTCCGAGGCCCTAAAAACGCCTCGAAGCAAGGGGGGCAAGTACGTGGACTGACGAATGCGAAGCTGCCTTCACTGAGCTGAAGGCATATTTGGCAGCCCCTCCTGTTCTCTCAAAGCCTGTGCTCGGAGAACCCTTGTTCGTGTACCTCTCGGTCACCGAACACTCCATCAGTGCGGTTTTGATCAGAGAAGTAGGAGCGGCACAGTATCCAGTGTACTATATCAGCAGGGTCCTCCAAGAAGCTGAAAGGAGGTACCCCAGAGCAGAAAAGCTTGCCCTTGCTCTTGTCACAGCTGCACGGAAGCTCAGGCCCTACTTTCAGGCCCATTCCGTTACAGTGCTTACCGATCAACCGCTGAAATCCATCTTGCAGCGGCCGGAGGCTTCCGGTAGGTTGGTTAAGTGGGCAATCGAGCTGGGAGAGTTTGACATCAGCTTCCGACCAAGGACGGCAATCAAAGCGCAGGCGTTAGCAGATTTCGTGGCGGAATGCACCCTTCCGGCCGAGCAGGATCACCGTTGGCAGACGAGCCCCCATGGGAGCTTTATGTGGACGGATCCTCTTGTGTCTCCGGAAGCGGGGCAGGTTTGGTCCTCACCTCCCCAGAGGGGTTAGAGTTCCAATACGCCCTCCGTTTCCGCTTTCCAGCCTCCAACAACGTCGCCGAGTACGAAGCCTTGCTTTCCGGTATCCGCATGGCTAGGCACCTCGGAGCCATTCGGCTTAGAGTCTTTAGTGACTCCCAGTTGGTCGCCAGCCAGGTGAGCGGACAGTTTGGAGCAAGGGAACCTCGCATGGCTAAATACCTCCAACAGGTCAAGAGCCAGACAGAGGGCCTCGTATACTTCGAGGTTATACATGTTCCACGGGAGCAGAACGCGCGAGCTGATGCGCTGGCCAAATTGGCATCTTCAGGTGACATCACCCCTTCTCGCTCTGTCTTCATTGAAGAGCTCGCCTTGCCGAGCACAGAGATTGATGTAGCCGCCATAGAAACGGGCCCACCGACCCCAAGTTGGGTGGACCCTCTCTTGGCGTACCTTCTCCGAGGCGAGCTTCCTTCCGAACAGGATGAAGCTCGGAAAGTCAGGATGCGCTCGCAGCATTTCACCCTCGTAGAAGGCAAGCTGTACCGACGGTCCCTTGCAAGACCTCTTCTACGTTGCCTCAACCCTGAGGAGCCCTCGCGGCCACAGAGGAAGTCCACGAGGGGTTGTGCGGAAGCCATCTGGGGGGCAGAACGCTAGCACGCAGCCTCATCCGAGCAGGGTTCTGGTGGCCTTCTCTTCAGAAGGATTGCGTGTCCTTCGTCAGAAATGCCCAGAATGCCAGAAGTTCGGAGTACTCATCAAGCAGCCAGCCGAACAGCTTCACACAGTCTGTTCGAGCCGCGCCCCTTCGCCAGATGGGGCATTGACATCTTGGGCCCCTTTCCAGAGGCCCAAGGGCGCAAGAAGTTCCTTTTTGTGGCCATCGACTACTTCACCAAGTGGATCGAGGCCGAACCCGTTGCCACAATCACCGAACAAGCCGCGTGGAAGTTCGTGTGGAAGAACCTTCTCTGCAGGTTTGGCATCCCAAGGGTGATTACATCTGACAACGGGAAACAGTTTGACAGCACTTTCTTCAAGCAAAAGTGCGCCGAGCTCGGGATCTACAACCACTTCACCTCCGTGGCTCATCCCCAGGCTAACGGTTTGGTCGAAAACGCCAACCGAACATTGCTGCACGGGATCCGAACCAGGTGGAGGCTGCAGGTGGATCATGGATCGATGAGCTCCCAAATGTCCTTTGGTGTCACCGAACAACTGCTCGGGTAGCTACAGGGGAAACACCTTTCCACCTAGCCTACGGCTCAGAAGCAGTTGTACCTTTGGAAGTAGCCCTTCCAACCATCCGAACAACCCACTTCGACGAAGCCGCCAATAACCGTGCTCTCCGAGAGAACTTGGACATGCTGGGCGAACGACAAAGCGACGCCAGCATTCGCCTCGTTTCTTATCAACAACGGCTTGCGCAATATTATAATGCGCGAGTCAAGGAGAGGCGGTTCAACGTGGGAGATTTGGTCTTGCGCCGCTGTTCGGCTTCGGACCCCCGAAGAGCAGTCGGCAAACTTGCCATCAAATGGGAAGGACCTTATCAGGTCACCCACGTCCTTGGGAAAGGCTCATATAAGCTAACTACTCCTAGTGGCGAGGCCATTCCCAGGACTTGGCATGTCTCTAATCTTAAGGCTTATCATCTATAAAAGCCTTCTTTCAGCATCCAACCTCTCTTCTCCTTACTCCTGTTGCTTCATGAGCATTTGGCATAGATACCTGATCGGAACCTCCTTTACGGTACCCAATGATCTGTGTCTTACATGCAATACTCACGAAGCTAACGGATTCCGATCCGAGCAGGAACAACCACAACAGGGAGAAGATAGAGAAAGTGACGCTACAGAAAAACTCGTAAAGCAGAGGATTCCATTTATAAGAAGTTCTTGTGCTTACAAAACAGCCTTCCTTGGCCGATGTTACAAAAAGCGAAGTACAAGAAGACGTGAGGCAAGGGGATTAAGGGGCTTGTTCGGAAGGACCAGCATCCTCACCCGAAGAAGGCATCCGCCCAGACTGAAATTGTGCGAACCGCACACCATCTAAGCGGACGTCTTGGGTACGGCGTCGACATTCCCGAACAGCAGCCTCGAAGGCTTCTTGGGCGCGTTCGGCCCAGGAAAGCCTCTCCCCCACCTCCTTCCCAGCATTAAGCCCACTTTGTAGCAGCGAGCCCCATACTGCTCCAAGTCTTCCTTGTACTCTGGCCCAGCCTTATAGTTAGCAACGGCACGGGCCTCCGCATCTACTACTACCTTGGCTAGGGCGTCCTTTTCGGCCCGCGCCAAGGTAGCATCCAGCTTCGCGGCATGAAGAGCAGCTCTGAGGTCCTTCACCTCCTCCTCCAGCGCCGCCTCGCGAGCTTTATGCCTTGCCGAAAGGTCATCACAGAAGGCTACCTGCGCCTCGTAGAGATACTTCTGTCTCTGGCCCCGAACAGCTAAAGCCTTCAGAGTGGCCAGCGACTTGGACATTTCGTCCGCAAGCATCTCTACGTCGACGTCGCTCAAACCATCTTCTGTTTGCCACTCCGGCTGGTAACCTTCCACTGACTTCTCCGGAGTCTGTTCGGAAGGAAGGTCCAAGCACCTTGCCAACCGTTCAAGACGAGAAGCAGTGGGGCTCGCAGGCAGCTCCCTTGGCGTATCCTCCATCCGACGAAGGGTCGCCTCCAGCGCTGCCACCGAAGGAACCCCAAGAGGTTCTCTCAGAAGCACCTCATTAAGAGGCCTTCGGTCGTCTTCGGACCCTTCGTCCCGGGCAGCACCCGCAGCCTCCCCCCCAATGTCTTCTACTCCTTTGGAGGTTGCTTCTGCGTTAGCAACCACCTCGGAGGGGGGCAGGGGGGGCAGGATTCTCCCGGTTGAAGTGGCAACCTCTTCGGACGCCCTCGCCGTTGCGGCCGCCTCCGCAATGGTCCCTGCTGCAGAAACCATTCCTTGCTCTGAAGGCGCTGCTGTCACCGCGCTGCGCTCTCGAACCACCCCAGCAGGGGCGGAAACTCCCGTTGCGCAAGTGTCCTCCTCCTGCCGAGCAGGTGACGCCGTAGCTTCTCTGCTCCTCCTAGAGGATACCTCCGCGATGTTGCTGGAAACACCGCGCTCGGCACCTCCAGCATTGGAAGCACCGGAGGGCGCCCTATCTCTCGCGCAGGGGGAGCCCCCGGCTTCTCCACCGACAGGACTCTCAGATCCTTCGCTCACAAATGAGCCCCAGCTCGGTCGCCATCTTCTGTGCGACCTCGGGGCGAGTCGCGGGAGCCACCCGTGGCACCCCCTCATCGGCCGATTGTACGGCCCTACTCTTTTTGCGCAGCAGCAACTGCGCCCCTTCCTCTTCCTCTTCGGTCCCCTCCTCATCGTGTGGAGGAGTAGCCTGGACCGCCTTCTGCTTTTCCGAGCACGGAGTTGTTCCGCTTCCTCCGCGCTCTCGTCGACCAGAACGGGCCTCTTCTTCGCAGAAGGCCGGCTCGCTTGGTCGTCCTTCTCTCGAGGAGCCCGAGCTCCGGCCGGTACCACCTCTCTAGTGGCCTTCTTCTTCAAGCGAATCTTTCCAGGCCCCTTCTCAGGAGCCTGCGCCCTGTTCGGGCGCCCTTCGGCGTTGATGGAGCAACAAGTGCCGTTGTCACCGCGGCACCGACCCTCACCGCGGAAGGAACCCGAACAACAGCGTCGACGTCGTCACCTTCATACACCCTGTGCGCTAGCACAGGGATCTGTTCGGCGAACTCATCATTCGCCTCTTCATCTCTTCCTGCCTCCAGCTCTGCAGCCGCTGCGCACAAAGAAGATGGAAGAAGAAAGGTTAGTATGAGGTCACCAAAACTAAGAGTAAACCACCGAGAGACAGTATACTTACTCCATGGTTTGCTGAGCCCATACTTAACGAGCATGAACTCGGTCACATACCCTTCTCCATTCCGAACACCTGCTCGGAGAAGGGCATCTGATGCCCTCGCCTCATCCTGGATAAGCTTCGGAAAGCTATCCTTCTGTGCTGGCGAATGACTGTGGGGAACCCCCACTCGGCACCACTCGGTGGCGCACGAAGAACAGCCTGTCCATCCAACCCTTGTTGTTGGAATACTTGCTGGACAGGCCGATGTGCATCCGGTCTGTTCGGTGCTTGGCGTAGTAGACATCTGCTCCCGACGCCCGCGAAGCAGACAGCTTGAAGTGCGCTCGGAAGACGTCCGCCGAGCCCCGGATCTCCTTCAACTTGCAGACAACACCGAAGATACAGATGTATCTCCAGGTGTTGGGCGTCAGCTGTATTGGCGAAACGCCCCAAGTATTAAGAGCGCCTTCGCCACCTCCGGCAACGGCAGCCGGAAGCCTGCCTCCAGATGGTCCACGGATAGGAGCAGGCAACCTGGTTTATTCACCAGGATCGTGTCGCTTTCCCTGGCGTCACGATCTCGTACTCATCCCCAATCCGGAAGCGCTCACGAAGACCACTGAAGTGGCGGTATCGTGGTCCGCTCGGCACTGCGACAGTCACCCCGCTAGCTCCGGCAGCGGCTTTCCCCTTGCTCGCCATCGCCGGAAGGACTGCAGAAAGCGGCAACGGCGCGAGAGGACGAAGCAGAAGACAGGGAGAGGAGAAGGCAAGGAAGCACGAAGATCTCAAAGATGGAGGGTTTCTGGGAGGCGTAGCTCCCGCCCTCGTCTCGTCCCCTCCTTATAAGGAAAGAGGAGGGAACGAAATTCGAGGCGGGCCCTAAAATGCCGCTCCTTCCGATTTTTGAAAACGCCCCTTCGGGTACAGCGTTGGCAACCGTCCGAACGCAGCGGCGGCACCTCAAGTGTGGCGCGGCTTTGCACCCATCATGATGGGTTAGCCGTTTGACAGGACCCTAAGCGGCGGCATCCCGTAACGGGCCCTCGCATTAAATGCGGAAGCGACGCCCTCGAAGCCCTCGTCCCACCGAGCCATTCGAGGGCGTGGGGGGCAAGTGTGGTGGCCAAATCTGGTCACCTAGGCCCATGATGGCTCGTTACGACCCATTCACGTCCTGTCAACCAACGTGGCACCGTCATCGAAGGGCACGCCCTCTCCAGGATGGCTCAAAGACCTCCATTGTGTGACTCCTGTGATCAGAAGCTGTCAGGTTCCGCTGCGGCGTACCTCCGAGCAGATCACCCGCCTTTCCTTACCGAACAACTGTGAACAGCTTCCGAGCAAGAACAGTGACTCCGCTCCATGAAACTACCCTCGATGTTACCGAACAGCATGTTCGAGCCCCCACGTGGGTCACCTGCTCGGAAAGCATTTCCAAAGGGTTCCGAGCAGGCTCTCTGGCTTCCAGAACGGTTGTAACCGTCTCAGGCCACGTTCTCCACCATCAAGGGGCGTGAACTGCCTGGCAGCCTAACGGGCATCGGAGTCATAACTCCTCCCGTTATGCGCGTGCGTCAAGGCGCCTCTTCAGGCACGATCTGCCCAACGTTACGCACGTTGGCCTCTACACCAACGCCTATAAAGGCACAGGTATAGTACCATGCAACGGACGTTCTCTGGCTTACGCGAACACATTCTCGCATTCCGAAACCCCCTGCCTCACAAGCTCTCCACTGACTTAGGCATCGGAGGGTTTCCCCGGTCTTCACCGGGCCTCCTGATCCCATTCTGGTTTTGCAGGTCTTCGCCCTCACCAGCAATCGTCTTCCCTCTCTTATTCCAGTGGAGGCCCGTTTGGCTCAGGTCCAAACAGGATCACGCCACCACAGAGTGATCGCCAGTTTTGCCTATTGCTAGCTTTCTCAGAGAAGACTTGTACAACTGTTTCAAAGCCTCTACATTTCAAGTTCGGGATATGGACGTTGTACTAGCAGGTAAATATGATTAGAAGAAACATTATTGAAATATTTACCAGAATTAAATATATATATATGCATATATATATATATATAATATATATATAATTCATTTAACATACGAGGTGTGGGTTTGGGTTTCTCTACGCTTTGTCAATATATGTAATCGTTTAAATATACGTATAAATATACTCTTAAAATTTTGTTCCCATCAATTAATGTACTCCATGTTAAAATGTATTAATTATATTCCTTGGGTTAACTAATCGTCAGAAATAATTAAAGAATATTCTATCAAAATATGGATGGAACTATTAAATGTGTTTCAAAAGGTGAAAATAGATACCTTACTAAAAAAATTTAGGGTTTTTCTTTCCTTATAAATCAACCTTACGTGAAAATGAGGTGACTAACTTATGAAAAAAAATTCTTGTTTACCCTTGAGTTAAAACAACTTTAGTTAGCACTCAAATCTCATTCTCAAAGTTCTAAGAAATATATAATAAATATTTTTATTAAAATAATAAAAATAACAAAATTTTAGAGAAATATGATGGCATGTCCGTAACATTTGCTATCAATAAGTGATGTTTTGACAGTATTTATCAACGATGAATATTTATAATTTTTCTTGTAACAATATATAGTTCTATTTAAAATTATATGAAAGAAGAGAGAGGGATGTGGAGGTCATGAGGAGCTAGGTAGGTAATTAATCTTCTATACTCTTTAAACCAAGCATGACTAGATCAACTGACGAAGGGTATTGATGATGTATACATTCAAATACAGGATATATTTGATGAGGTGAAGATTTCAATAGTATACTTGATATTTCCATCTATGTCAAATATATATGCATTTCTCTATTTTTTCTTATGACAAACAAAACGTTATACCATAATAGTATTAATATGTCCATCTAGAATATAAAAGATATTGTTTAAATCCCAACTGGGCCTAACTCACAGCATCCTTGCCAATATTATTAGTGGCTGATCTAGTTTACAGCCATGAAGTTCTGTGATCTCATTAGATTGATTTTTTTATTAAAAATGTAATTTCACCATTAATAATTTTATTAGATTAAAAATATTATAACCTATGAATGTATTAATTATTAAAGATCTTACTGAATTAAAATTCTGCATCCAACGGCACTGAATATTATTACATCTATCATCTAATGTATGTCATTTTTATTTGTAAAATATTATAATACACCAGTATATATTTATTTATATATCCTATTATACTTCTTATCGTGTCATTGGTGAGGAACACCCCCCCCCCCTTCCACCCTCACAAACCCCGCCAAGAAAAACCATTCACGTACGGCATCCTTTTCCGGTAGATCGATCGGGACTTTTCTTTATCCCTGAAATGGAAGATGATCCCTGCATAATGTTCCTTTTCTATTGACAAGGAAGCTCCTTGTCTAATCTATCATGTGACTCAATCGAGTTTGTGCTTTAGATCCAAATCAAATCAGCTCGGTGGGTAAGAGAAAAAGTGATAGATTTGAGAAAGACTTTCTACACTTAACTATCTCATGTGACACTAAAAAAATAGATGTCACAGGAGATAGAGCACCATGTATTCTACATTTTTATACTTATAGAAAGGGCAGAAAATCTTTTTCGATAGATTTTGTGATGTAATTTGGTCCTAAAACATCTGTATTTTTTTTTGGAAAAAGCTCAAGACAGTAGTGCAAGGTAAAGAGGTTAATATTGTCTGTTTACGAAGAAATAAATGGGTATGTCTAAAATAACCATAAAGTATTTATCCAATTTATACACTTCTGGTGAAAGAATTAAAAAAGGAAGAGGGGTGAACGTTGTGGTTCCGTGTTATTACGTACTCCAAGCGCTGTGCAGGGAGAAGAAACACGGTGGGCGAAGGGCAGGGGATGGCAAGCCATGCCCTGGAAGCATGCGCCCACGCGGCCGGCAAATGGGCCCGCGTGCGGTGGTGTGCGGCGGCTGCGTTTCCTGCCACCCTGGCTGCTGCTCCTGCATGCAGTCCCCTTATTTTTATGCGGTGCATCTGAAAACCCCCCAAGCGAAAAAAACAAAAAACTCTTTCTATCTACACATTAGCGTTCTTTAATTTAAATCACAACAGGATTAAAATGATATGTGATAAAGGTTCGTTAATTTAGTATTCGAATAGAGTATTTGTTACCTGCTTTAAAATCACTTCAAACATAATTAGTGTTGGGTAAAAAAAGTGTTAAGGGCAATATATAAGGAAAATTTTGTTGATAAAGTAAATGTGTATAAAAATTGTGCTAGTTTGTCTTTATATGGGAGTCTCTAGTCCCACACGAGATATCCTCAAGGAGATAAGAGATTTCATAATCTCAAAAGTCTATGAGATTATATCTTACAGACATTATGAAGTTATGCTAAACTATATTACATACGCACATCGTCGAGTTGGGCGGACGCGCACATGTGATGGCATGGTCCAGCCGACTTGTTTAGCACCTTTTTACTTCTTTCTTTTACGTTTTTGCCCTTTCTAGAGAGGTTGAGTCCATTTGGAGCCAATTCACCGAACTGGTCCATAGTCTTGACTGTGCGGGTGGGAGTCACTTCATATGGTGATTAGGTCCCCTAATCGCGGTTGTCTGGTATGAAGCAATCTTTCGACTCTGTGACGAGGAACCACTTGCCCTGCCTTTGCGCTCTCTCTTGTCCCCTCCGGCGACGCCTACATACTCCCCAGACGTCGTGCTCTTCACCAACGACGTTGTCGTTCGTGCACGCGGTTCCCGTCACCGGTGTTTGGTGCATGTTCTCCTTACTTTTCTTTTACCGTTTATAGAAGAGGATTAGGTTTCATAGCATTTGTTTACGAGATAGAATAAGTGAGATTCTAATCTTGTAGTGGTAGTCGTATTTTGGGAGAAGATCGTCTTACCCCACGCACTGTTCTTGGTGGGTGATATCTTTCTAAGGAGAGTCTTCTTAGAGGCGCTTCTACTATATTCATATTGCCTTCGTTATGTCTGTTTACAGCATGTTTATTATTGTAATCGATCTCATGTATATATATTTTGATTATGTTATTTGGACTATTTCTATATATCTGTTTAATATGGTTTCTGTGTACCATACTTCATCTGATGATTGTCATAATTGTGTCTTGTTACACATTATTTTACGACAATTAGATACATGTGGAGCTTATTCTTACAAATTTTAAAATTATGGTGTCGAGATTGAAGGGTCTACAATTTTATGCACTCTCCACAATTCATGCATCGTCTTAACTAATATGGGACTATTATCTTTCCAACATTTCTCCTCACGATCAACATAGGCCGTGAAATGAGATAGAAGATGATTAAATCATAAGATAAAGTTGAAAAAAAAAATTGATTTTGATATCATCTTACAAACTTCAAAATTATGGTGTCAAGTTTTAAAGGGTTCGAAATTTTGTGTACGCTCCCAACCCATCTTAACCAATATGAGACTGTGGTGGTATGATCCTGTTGGGCATGAGCCAAACGGGCCTCCACTAGAGAGAGGGAAGACGGTCGCTGGTGAGACGAGCGCCTGCAAAAACCAGAAGAGGATCAGGGGGCCGGTGAAGACCGGGGAAACCTCCGATGCCTAAGTCAGTATAGAACTTGAGAGGCAGGGGGGTTTTCGGAATGCGAGAATGCGTTCGCGTGAGGTAGAGAACGTACCTTGCATGGTACTACACCTGTGCTTTTATAGGCGTCGGTGCCAGGGCCAGCGCGCGTAACGTCCGCAGATCGTGCTTGAGGAGGCGCCTTGCCGCACGCGCATACGGAGGAGTTATGACTCTGGTGCCCGTTAGGCTGCCAGGCAGTTCGCGCCCCTTGATGGTGGAGAACGTGGCTTGGGACGGTTACAACCGTTCTGTAAGCCAGGGAGCCTGCTCGGAACTCTTTAAACACACCTTCCGAGCAGGTGACCTACATGGAGGTCAAAAATGCTGTTCGGTGATGTTGAGGGTCGTTCCGCGCAGTAAGGTTCCCGTTCCTGTTCGGAACCTCTCCGCGGGTGTTCGGTCGCGGAGGAACAAACGTCCCGCTCGGGGGCATACCGCCACGAGGCTTGACAGCGTCCGATCAAGGTGGCGTATCCCTGAGATCATCACATCGTCTTGGAGGAACGTGCCCGTTGAGATGGGGCCACGTCAGCTGACAGACACCAAGGGCCGTAACGGGCCATTATGGGTATAGGCGGCCAGATTTAGCCACCACACTTGCCCCCCACGCTCTCGAGTGGCTCGGTGAGACGAACACTTCGAGGGCGTCACTTCCGCATTTAATGCGATGGCCCATTGTGGGATGCCGCCGCTTGGAGCCTGGGCAGCGGTTCACCCATCATGATGGGCAAAACCGCGCCATGCCCGTGGTGCTGTCGCCGCGTTCGGACGGTCGCCAACGCTGTACCTGAAGAGGCATTTTCAAAACAGGAAGGAGCGGCATTTCAGGGCCCGCCTCGAATTTCGTTCCCATCCTCTTCCCTTATAAGGAGGGGAAGAGACGAGGGCGGGAGCTACGCCTCCCAGAAACCCTCCAACTTTGAGCCGAAAAGGATGCCCTGGCCAAGGTAATGGTGAATGCAGAGGCCCGTGCCGTTGCCGATTATAAGGCCGAGCCGGAGTACAAGGGGGACTTGGAGCATTATGGGCCCGCTGCTACAGGGTGGGACTCAACGCTGGGAGAGGTGGGGGAACAGCTTTCCTGGGTTGAACGTGCCCGGAAGCCTTCGAGGCTGCTGTTCGGGAGTGCCGGTGTAACGTCGCATGCTTTTCGGATCCATGCGGATCGTGGGTGTGTTGTGAATGTGGCGGCCATTGTGAGGCCAGTGTGAGTCAGTTGTGTAGAATGTGTAATGTGCATGCGTGGTTGAGCAGGTGAAGAGCAGGTGGGTCCTGAAATGGAATAGGACCTGCTGCTGTCCTGCCTGAGTTGGCGGCATGGGTGGCCGTTTATGATAGGCGTCCAGATTAGTGGACGTTCACATCATGAACTTAGAGGCAGTAGTATGTAGACGTTTAGACTGGCGGTGGCTATTAGCGGCATGGGGTTGACGCCAACCTGACAGTTCTGCAGGTTATAGGCTCACCCGAGGGCAGCTCTCTCAGCTCCCTCCCTCTTGCCCCAGCTTGCGTCCCGGTGTTTTTGAAGCTTCTAACAGGTTCCGAGGAGTGGTGAACGATCGTAGAACGCGCGGCGTTGTGGATTGCGCGAGGAAACGCGCGGTGTGGTGCAATTCCCGTGGGAGCTCGCGGAGGGCTTGGCGTGAACCGGGGGATTGCGGGGATTCTAACGCGTTCTGAGGTAGGGGACGAACCCTGGTTTGCTCCGTAGAAACATTAAAACACATCAAACCACCGGAATAAACATGATAATGCATGTTTGGATAAGTTGCACCATGCGGGGATAATGGGTGATTGTTAATTTAGTTCGTAGCATACTGTAATGGGTTATTTGGGTTTCTGCAGATTAAGGAATCATCTCTATATGTTTTTCTGTAATTAGAATGGTTTGGAATTAAGTCAGCAGAGCCGGATTAGGGTTTCTGCAGGGTAAATGTCCGGAGAACTTGGCATCAAGATCGCTTGTCGCCAAGCTCCTCAGCCAGGAGGTTAACGGCCAGGACCCTTGCCGTTGACTCCCTGTAAGCGGCAATCGATGTGGCCGCCTACTGCTTATGGACAGAAATGACTGCTTTTAATATTTATCGTTATTGCATGTGTGTCGACGCATGAGGTGCACTGAGTGCACTTGATTCTCGTGTTTAGCATACAAAGTATGCAGTTAGTACCTACTTTAGTGACTGCGCGTTGCTACGCGAGTTAGTTGGGTTCACGTGTAGTGGACGAGGTTACTTGTGTGTTTACGTGAGGTTTCACGTGGTTTGTGTATGACGTGCACGTGGTTTGGTGTACGTGGCAAGTAGTACGACGCCTACCGTGGTTACCTCTCAGTTGGGTGCCCAGGTTCTTGTGAGCCAGGCTGTTAGCTCGGGGCTTTGTCCCGGTACTTGTGTTTGTACCGTCGAGGTCTGTGTCGTCTGACCTGGACACCCTCACTCCTGTGTTGAGTTGCACGTCCGGCTGAGGGAAAGACGATAGTGGGACAGTGACAGTGTGTTTGTTTTTAGTCACTTGTAGCGCGCTCGTAGTTGGGGTACGGACACCAGTAGATGTACTAGACCCCAGCTAGTCCTTTTTCAGTGCCTCACTCTAGAGAGTTCCGGGCCAGGATCTCTGGAGGTGCCAGGCATGGCCTGTGACTGTGTGTTTACAGGTGGTGGTGTTTAGTTGGTCTCCACAGTTGCTTGTCTTTTCTGGAGCGGCAGCTGGACCTTTCGTCCGTGGCTGCGACACTGAGAGGTAGACCTGTGTTAGTTTGTCCGAGTCAGTTTTGGTGTCGCGAACCAGTTACGTGGCTCGTGTTGGCTGTCTACTTTAGCTTGTACACTTGTTTGGGTTTGCCGTTAATTTACAGCTGTTTCTCGTAGTCGGCAGACGGTGAGCACTTTTACAGCTTTACTTACCTGCTTAGCTGTTATATAAATATTGTTGGTATTGTTTACTGTTTCGTACCTGTGGGTTTGTTCGGCTGTGGGGGAGTTCCCTACTGAGCCAGTGACTAGAGAGGCTCACCCCTTACCCACAGGTGAGGGCGAGGAGGACGTCTCTCGTCCGACGTCCAGTTCAGGGCCGCGTCGTAGCGTTGCAGGGTCAGTACCTCCAGTAGAGTAGTTCAGCGGTGTGTTAGTTTAGTAGTTGTTACTTTCTTTGTTGTACCTCGGGGTATGCCCCAGACTCTTGTACATCTTTATAGGTTTTAATGGATTATGGCTATGTAAATTGTGAAAAAAATATATGTGAAATGTGGTGTGTTCCTTTATGTTTACACGGACTGTGGTTTGGTTTCCCTTGCGAGGCTTCGGCCCGTTCGTGAGGGGGACTCGGATCAAGTGCGTTATCGGTTTATCGGACTTGGCCGAGGGCTCCGTCACAGTTGGTATCAGAGCGAGGTCGGTGTTATATAAGGGAATTAGAATGATACATAGCCTTATTTTGGTCATCTTACATTGCTGGTGGGGCCCTGGTTTTCGATAATTAGTGATTTGATTTTTGTCTGGTATTTTGTGTATGTAGAAATCTCTGGAATGCAGATAGAAGAGATTGGGGTGGTGGAGGAGATGATTCGGAGGAGAGTACCCAGGATGATAGAGAGAATTTGGGAGAGCCTCACGGATATTAGAGCAAGAATGGACCAGCAGGCGCCAGTACCGCCAGTTGCAGTGCCACCTGGGGAAGGAGAGGCAGACTGTTGCTCCAGTTCCGCCGGGAGAGTGGAGGTGCCTTTTGTAGCACCTGTGCCACCACCACCACCAGTGCAGTTAATTGAAGAGCCCGTGATGCAAGTTGAAAGATTTCTGAGATTGCAGCCGCCTACTTATTCAGAAGGGCCGAATCCAGATACCGCCGAGCATTGGGTTCATGAAAAGAGAGGGTTTTTGCAACCATGAGATGTTCAGCAGCGACAGAGTGGTATTGGCGCTTATCAGTTGAGGGGTTTTGCCTTGGAATGGTGGCGATTGAAGATGCAAACACCTTCGCAGGTAGGACAGAGGAAGCCATCACTTGGTCGGAGTTTCTTGAAGTGTTTAATGATACATTCTTTCCGATCCAAGGCAGCAAGTGAAAAGAGAGCAATTCCGAACTCTCCAGCAAGGTAACTCTTCAGTCTTAGAGTACCAGAGAGATTCATGGCACTTAGCCGTTATGCGCCATATGTGGTTCTGATAATAACATGATGGTTGAGTATTTTATCAGAGGATTGTGAGTGGAATTGCAGGATGCGATAGTACCTCTAATGTGCAAGACAGTGGAAGAAGCAGCGCAGAGGGCAGCCACTTTAGAGAGGTCTATCCGGACTCGTCAGACGGGTGATTAGTCAGGCTCAGGTAGTTTCCGGCTACCGCAGCAGTCAGTAGGTGCGAGCAAGGGCAAGGCACCAGCAGGACCTTCTTCATCTGGTTTTGGGAAGTGGAGTCAGAAATTAAAGCAAGCACTTATGGGAAAAGGAAAGGATGGGGAGGTCGTCCGCAGTACCAGCAGGGTCGTGGTAAGCCTGAGGTGGAGGAGTCTCAGCAGAGCACTGCCAGACAGCCTATGGTTCCTCCAGGGTACATGTGTTATAATTGCAATCAGCCGGGACATTTGATCTGCAATTGTCCCTATGCAAGAGAATATGGGTATGGCGGAGTGGTGCAGCAGCAGCAGCAGCAGCCTCAGCAGTTCCAGCAGCCACAGCAGGTCGTGGCAGAGGAGTACCGCAGCAGCGGGGGAGAGGCCGGGTTATGGCTATTACCCGAGCCCAGGCAGAGGCATCAATATGATAGAAGGTACTTACCTCTTTATGAATATTCAGTAAGAGTATTATTTGATTCGGGTGCCTCTCATTCTTTTATTTCCGAAGAATTTCTGGATTGTATAGCTTGTCCATTGGAAGAAAAGTCTTGTGATTAGTGGTAGAGGTTCCTTCAGGTGAGTTTTTGCTCACTTCAAGTTATATAGATGAAGCTCCAGTTATGATTGAAGGGAACCAGATGCCGGGTCGGTGTATGCCCTGCAATTGTCAGATTATGATATTATTCTGGGTATGGACTGGCTTGAGATGTACGGAGCAATGCTTGATTGCAGAAAGAAAGAAAGAAAATGATCAGATTTTGTCATCCTAATGTGTGTAGTGTTTGAATACCAAGGTATGTCTTTTATACCTCAAAGTTTCTAATTTCTGCAATTAAAGCTAGAAAGTTGGTAAATGATGGGTGTGTGGCTTATTTAGCCGCGGTAAGCCTGGTAGAGGCCAGCCAGTCAGTAGAAGCAGTTCCCGTGGTTAGGGAATTTGCTGATGTCTTTCTTGAGGATTGCCTGGTTTAGCTCCACATAGAGAGGTGGACTTCACCATTGAGTTGCTGCCAGGTACCATGCCAATCTCTAAAGCTCCATATCGGATGGCACCAGCAGAACTCAAGGAGTTGAAAAAGCAATTAGAAGAATTATTGCAAAAAGGTTTTATTAGACCGAGTCATTCCCCGTGGGGAGCGCCGGTTTTATTTGTGAAAAAGAAAGAACGAAGCTTTCGAATGTGCATAGATTATAGAAAGCTGAATGATGTGACCATTAAGAATAAGTACCCGTTGCCAAGAATAGATGATTTGTTTGATCAATTGCAGTCAGCAAAGTGTTCTCTAAAATTGATTTGAGGTCCGGGTACCATCAGCTGAGAATCAGAGAAGAGGATATAGATAAAACAGCGTTCAGAACCAGATATGGTCACTTTGAGTTTGTGGTAATGCCTTTTGGGTTGACTAATGCTCCTGCAGGCTTTATGGCCCTGATGAATAGAATATTTAATCCATATTTAGATCAATTTATTGTGGTCTTATTGATGATATTCTAATTATTCAGCATCTGAAGAAGAGCATGCAGCTCATTTGAGGTTTACTTTGCAGTGTTGAGAGATAATCAATTGTTTGCCAAATTCAGTAAGTGTGAATTCTGGCTAAAGGAAATTCAGTTTTTGGGCCATGTTATTTTAGCTAAGGAGTTGCAGTGGATAAGCAAAGTGGAAGCGGTAATGAGATGGCAAGTGCCTAAGTCAATAACCGAGATTAGAAGTTTTCTGGGCTTGGCAGGTTATTATATGCACTTTATTCAAGATTTTTCCAAGATTGCAGCACCTATGACTAAGTTGACCAGAAAAAGGAGTGCCTTTTGGTGGTCCGGTGAATGTCAAAGAAGTTTGACGGATTGAAGAAAAAGACTCACATCAGCTCCTATCTTGACATTACGGCAGGGAGTGGTGGTTTTGTGCTATTACTGATGCTTCAAGGAGGGGACTTGGTGCAGTGATTATGCAGCATGGTAAAGTGATAGCTTATGCATCCAGGCAATTGAAGCCAGCAGAAGAGAATTACCCCACTCATGATTTAGAATTGGCTGCAGTTGTTTTTGATTGAAAATGTGGAGGCATTATCTGTATGGCGAGAGATTTGAAATCTTTACAGATCATAAAAGTTTGAAATATATCTTCTCGCAGAAAGATTTAAATCTTCGCCAGCGCAGATGGGTTGAATATCTGAAAGATTATGATTTCAGTTTGGCTTACCATCCGGGTAAGGCCAATGTGGTGGCTGATGCCTTGAGCAGGAAGGCATATATGATTTGATGATGATAAAGAATGGAAATTATATGAAGAAGTGGTGGAGAATTCTTTGTATGTGCCCAGCAGTCAGCGAAGGGCAATTTTAGCTGCTAGTGTAGGTGAGCCATCATTGTATGGCAGATTATTGAGGCTCAGAGAGCAGATCAAGCCTACCTGAAATTGTGAAAATGGAAGGGGTTTCTATGATGATAACTGTGGTTAGGTCCGAGGCAGATTGTTTGTTCCTGCAGAAAGAGAAGTGAAGCAGCGAGTTTTAGAAGAGGCCATAAATCCAGGTACACTATCCATCCAGGTAGTACCAAAATGTACCATGATTTAAGAAAGCATTTTTAGTGGCATCATATGAAGAAAGAAATAGCAGAATTTTGGCAAGGTGTGCTGTCTGTCAGCAAATAAAGCAGAGCATCAGAAGTCTGGAGGTCTGTTGCAAACGTTACCCATTCCACAGTGGAAGTGGGATGATATTGCAATGGATTTTGTGGCAGGATTACCAAGGACAAGTGCGGGCATAATGGAATATGGTGTTTGTTGACAGATTGGACCAAGGTCTGCAGATTAGTGGCAGAGAGTATGTCTTGGACAGTGGACAGATTGACGAATGATTATGTTGAAAGAATTGTTCCACTGCATGGTATTCCGAAGACCATGTATCTGATAGAGATCCAAGATTTACTTCTGGATTTTGGAGAAGTCTGCAAAGAGTTATTGGTCTGAATTAAGGTATAGCTCCGCGTATCATCCCCAGACAGATGGTCAGACAGAAAGGACCATTCAGACAATTGAAGATATGTTGCGGGCTTGTTGTTTGATTTGGGGTGGTAGCTGGGAGCATCATTTGGGTATGGTTGAATTTGCCTACAATAATAGTTATCATACCAGTCTTGGGATGGCACCGTATGAAGCTTTATATGGAAGGCCATGTAGAACCCCATTGAACTGGCATGAAGTGGGAGAGAGGCAGTTAGTGGGTCCTGAATTGATTCAACAGACCACTGAAGTAGTGAAGCTTATTCAAAGGGAAATTGCAAGCAGCCCAAAGTAGGCAGAAAAGTTATGCGGATATGCGGAGGAGAAAACCACTTCAGTTTGAGGTGGGAATTTTGTTTTCTGAGAGTTTCTCCAAGTAAGGGAATTATGAGGTTTGGTAAGTCTGGAAAGTTGAGTCCAAGATATGTGGACCTTTCCAAGTGATTGAGAGAATTGGGAGAAACGCTTATAGGCTGGATTTACCCACAGATTTTGCAGATGTGCATGATATTTTTCATGTTTCTATGTTGAGGAAATGTATTGAAGATCCAGCGCAAATAATTAGATATCAAGGTGGTGATCTGAGGCCGGACATGACAATGCCAGAATATCCGGTGCAGACACAGATCGAAAGATGAAGAAGTTAAGAAATAAAGAAATTGAGCTAGTAAAAGTGAGATGGGAGAATAGATTGGGAGGTGAGGATACCTGGAGTTGGCCGCAGAAATGGCTAAAGGGTATCCTATTGTTTATGTAAGTTTATGTATTTTCTTTTTAGATGATAGTGCTTGTAAAGTTGTTATGTTTAAGTGTTTGATCTGTGTTGTGTCATGAATTTCGAGGTCGAAATTTTCTTCTTAGATGATAGTAATGTAACGTCGCGTGCTTTTCGGATCCATGCGGACGTGTGTGTGTTGTGAATGTGGCGGCCTTGTGAGGCCAGTGTGAGTCAGTTGTGTAGAATGTGTAATGTGCATGCGTGTGGTTGAGCAGGTGAAGAGCAGGGTGGGTCCTGAAGTGGAATAGGACCTGCTGCTGTCCTGCCTGAGTTGGCGGCCATGGGTGGCCGTTTATGATAGGCATCCAGATAGTGGACGTTTACATCATGAACTTAGCGGCAGTAGTTGTAGACGTTAGACTGGCGCGTGGCTATTAGCGGCATGGGGGTTGACGCCAACCTGACAGTCTGCAGGTTATAGGCTCACCGAGGGCAGCTCTCTCAGCTCACTCTCCCTCCCTCTTGCCCCAGCTTTGCGTCCCGGTGTTTTGAAGCTTCTAACAGGTTCGAGGAGTGGTTGAATGATCGTAGAATGCGCGGCGTTGTTGGATTGCGCGAGGAAAACGCGCGGTGTGGTGCAATTCCCGTGGGAGCTCGCGGAGGGCTTGGCGTGAACCGGGGGATTGCGGGAGATTCTAACGCGTTCTGAGGTAGGGGACGAATCCTGGTAGCTCCGTAGAAACATTAAACACATCATAACCAACGAATTAACATGATAATGCATGTTTGGATAAAGTTGCACCATGCGGGGATAATGGGTGGATTGTGTAATTTAGTCGTAAAGCATGTTGTATGGGTTATTTTGGGTTCCTGCATGATTAAGGAATCATCTCTATATGTTTTTCTGTAATTAGAATGGTTTGGAAGTCAGCAGAGCCGGATTAGGGTTTCTGCAGGGTAAATGTCCGGAGAACTGGCGTCAAGATCGCTTGTCGCCAAGCTCCTCAGCCAGGAGGTTAACGGCCAAGACCCTTGCCGTTGACTCCCTGTAAGCGGCAATCGATGTGGCCGCCTACTGCTTATGGACAGAAATGACTGCTTTAATATTTATCGTTATGCATGTGTGTCGACGCATGAGGTGCACTGAGTGCACTTGAATTCTCGTGTTTAGCATACAAAGTATGCAGTTAGCTACCTACTTTAGTGACTGCGCGTTGCTACGCGAGTAGTTGGGTCACGTGTAGTGGACCGAGGTTACTTGTGGTTTACGTGAGGTTTCACGTGGTTGTGTATGACGTGCACGTGGTTTTGTGTACGTGGCAAGTAGTACGACGCCTACCGTGGTTACTCTCTAGTTGGGTGCCCCAGGTTCTTTGTGAGCCAGGCTGTTAGCTCGGGGCTTTGTCCCGGTACTTGTGTTGTACCGTCGAGGTCTGTGTCGTCTGACCTGGACACCCTCACTCCTGTGTTGAGTTGCACGTCCGGCTGAGGGAAAGACGATAGTGGGACAGTGACAGTTGTGTTTGTTTTTAGTCACTTGTAGCGCGCTCGTAGTTGGGGGTACGGACACCAGTAGACGTACTGGACCCCAGCTAGTCCTTTTTCCAGTGCCTCACTCTAGAGAGTTCCGGGCCAGGATCTCTGGAGGTGCCAGGCATGGGCCTGTGACCGTGTGGTTTACAGGTGGTGGTGTTTAGTTGGTCTCCACAGTTGCTTGTCTTTTCTCGTGGAGCGGCAGCTGGACCTTTCGTCCGTGGCTGCGACACTGAGAGGTAGACCTGTGTTAGTTTGTCCGAGTCAGTTTCTGGTGTCGCGAACCAGTTTACGTGGCTCGTGTTGGCTGTCTCTACTTTAGCTTGTACACTTGTTTGGGTTTGCCGTTTAATTATTACAGCTGTTTCTCGTAGTCGGCAGACGGTGAGCACTTTTACAGCTTTACTTACCTGCTTAGCTGTTATATAAATATTGTTGGTATTGTTTACTATTTCGTACCTGTGGTTTGTTCGGCTGTGGGGGAGTTCCCTACTGAGCCAGTGACTAGAGAGGCTCACCCCTTACCCCCACAGGTGAGGGCGAGGAGGACGTCTCTCGTCCGACGTCCAGTTCAGGGCCGCGTCGTAGCGGTGCAGGGTCAGTACCTCCAGTAGAGTAGTTCCAGCGGTGTAGTTTAGTTAGTTGCTTACTTTCTTTGTTGTACCTCGGGGTATGCCCCAGACTCTTGTACATCTTTATAGTTTTTAATGGATTATGGCTATGTAAATTGTGAAAAAAATATATGTGAAATGTGGTGTGTTCCTTTATGTTTACACAGACTGTGGTTTGGTTTCCCTTGCGAGGCTTCGGCCCGTTCGCGGGAGGCGGACTCGGATCAAGTGCGTTATCGGTTTATCGGACTTGGCCGAGGCATTCCGTCACAGCCGGCGTCGCACTCAGGGCGCTCGTCTGGATGGTGTGCGGTTCGCACATTCCAGTATGGGCGGATGCCCCTTCAGAGACGACGCTGGTCCTTCACAGCAGGCCCCTTGATCTTTCTGTATTCTCCTTTTTGTAAGGGCCCAAAAAAGGGCTTACTTATAAAAAACTTTTTGTGAACGAAGTCTTCTGTTCATGGGATTGTTCTTGTAGCTTCACTTCTCTATCTTCTTCCTTTGTGCTGTTCCTGCTCGGATCGGAATCCGCTAGGCTGCATAAGCATTGCACGTAAAGCGCAGATCGGAATTATAGAAGATTCGATCAGGTGTATATGCTAAATGCTGTGAAGCGACAGGAGTTCGTCGGGAGAAGAGAGGTGGGATGCTGGAAAGAGAAGGCTTTTATAAATAATAAGCCTTAAGGTTAGAAACCTACCAAGTCCTGGGAATGGCTTCGCCATAGGAGTAGTAGCTTATATGAGCCTTTTCCGAGGATGTGGGTGACCTGATAAGGTCTTCCCATTTGATGGCAAGTTTGTCGGCTGCTCTACGGGGGTCCGAAGCCGAACAGCGGCGAAGAACAAATCTCCCACATTGAACCGCCTTTCTCGAACTCGCGCATTATAATATTGTGCGAGTCGTGCTAATAAGAAACGAGGCGAATGCTGGCGTCGCTTTGTCGTTCGCTCATCATGTCCAAGTTTTCTCAAGAGCACGGTTATTGGCGGCTTCGCGAAGGGGGTTGTTCGGATGGTTGGAAGGGCTACTTCCAGAGGTACAACTGCTTCCGAGCCATAGGATAAGTGGAAAGGTGTTTCTCCTGTAGCTACCCGAGCAGTTGTTCCGTGACACCAAAGGACATTTGGGAGCTCATCGATCCACGATCCTCCTGCAGCCTCTACTCTCGTGCGGATCCCGTGCAGCAGCGTTCGGTTGGCATTTTCGACCAGACCGTTGGCCTGGGGATGTGCCACAGAGGTGAAGTGTTGTAGATCCCGAGCTCGGCGCACTTCTGCTTGAAGAAGGCGCTGTCAAACTGTTTTCCGTTGTCAGACGTGATCACCCTTGGGACGCCAAACCTGCAGAGAAGGTTCTTCCATACGAACTTCCATGCGGCTTGTTCGGTGATTGTGGCAACAGGTTCGGCCTCGATCCACTTGGTGAAGTAGTCGATGGCCACAAACAGGAACTTTTTCCGCCCTTGGGCCTCTGGAAAGGGGCCCAAGATGTCAATGCCCCATCTAGCGAAAGGGCACGGCTCGAACAGGCTGTGGAGCTGTCGGCCGGTGCTTGATAAGCACTCCGAACTTTTGGCATTCTGGACATTTCCTGACAAAGGACATGCAATCCTTCTGAAGAGGAGGCCACCAGACCCTGCTCGGATGATGCTGCGTGCTAGCGTTCTACCCCCCAGGTGGCTTGCACAGCCCCTCATGGACTTCTTCCGTGGCCGCGAGGGCCTCCTCAGGGTTGAGGCAACGCAGAAGAGGTCTAGCGAGGGGACCGTCGGTACAGTTTGCCTTCCACGAGGGTGAAGTGTTGAGCGCGCATTTTGACTTCCGAGCTTCGCCCTGTTCGGGCGGAAGCTCTCCTCGGAGAAGGTATGCCAAGAGAGGGTCCACCCAACTCGGAGTTGGTGGGCCGTTTCTACGGCGCTGCTACATCAACTCCCGTGCTCGGCGAAGCGAGCTCTTCAAAAACACAGAGCGGGAAGGGGTGATGTCACCTGAAGATGCCAATTTGGCCAGTGCATCAGCTCGCGCGTTCTGCTCCCGTGGGACATGTATAACTTCGAAGTATATGAGGCCTTTGTCTGGCTCTTTACTTGTTGGAGGTATTGAGCCATGCGAGGTTCCCTTGCTCCGAACTGTCCGCTCACCTGGCTGGCGACCAGCTGGGAGTCACTAAAAACTCTAAGCCGAATGGCCCCAAGGTGCCTAGCCATGCGAATACTGGACAGTAAAGCTTCGTATTCGGCGACGTTGTTAGAGGCTGGAAAGCGAAAACGGAGGGCGTATTGAACTCTAACCCCTCCGGGGAGGTGAGGACCAAACCTGCTCCACTTCCGGTGACACAAGAGGATCCATCAACATAAAGCTCCCACGGGGGCTCGTCAGCCAACAGTGTATCCTGCTCTGCCGGAAGGGTAATTCCGCCACGAAGTCTGCTAACGCCTGTGCTTTGATCGCCGTCCTTGGTCGGAAGCTGATGTCGAACTCACCGAGCTCTATCCCCACTTAATCAACCTGCCGGAAGCCTCCGGCCGCTGGAGGATGGATTTCAGCGGCTGATCAGTTAGAAACTGTAACGGAATGAGCCTGAAAATAGGGCCTGAGCTTCCGAGCAGCTGTGACGAGAGCAAGGGCGAGTTTTTCCGCCTGGGGTACCTCCTTTCTGCTTCTTGGAGGACCCTGCTGATGTAGTATACAGGGTGCTGTGCCGTCCCCACTTCTCTAATCAAGACTGCACTGATGGAGTGTTCGGTGACCGAAAGGTACACGAACAGAGGTTCTCCAAGCACAGGCTTTGAGAAAACGGGAGGGGCTGCCAAATATGCTTCAGCTCAGTGAAGGCACTTCGCATTCGTCAGTCCACCGTACTTGCCCCCTTGCTTCGAGGAGCTTTTGGCCTCGGAGCAATGAAGAAGTTAAAACTTCTTTCTGCTGCTCGGGACATGAACCGGTTTAGTGCCGCAAGACGCCCCGTCAACGCTGGACGTCGCGCACTGTCTTTGGGCTGCTCATCTCAAGTACGGCTTGGATTTTTTCCGGGTTCGCCTCTATTCCCCTGTTTGATACGAGGAACCCGAGGAACTTACCCGACCGAACACCAAACGAGCACTTGGCAGGATTGAGCTTATATTATACCTTCGCAGAGTTGCGAAAGTTTCCTGGAGATCGGAAATGTGATCAGTACTCAGAAGTGTCTTGACCAACATGTCATCAACGTAAACCTCCATGTTGCGCCCGATCTGCTGCTCGAACAACTTGTTGACCAGCCGTTGGTAGGTCGCGCCTGCGTTCTTCAGACCAAAGGGCATCCTGGTGAAACAGTACAAGCCTAGGTCCGTAACGAACGTTGTGGCGTCTTGATCCGGCGGATGCATACTGATCTGGTGGTAACCACAGTAGGCATCCAAAAAGCTGAGAAGCTCATGTCCGGAAGTAGCGTCCACCAGCTGATCAATGTGCGGCAGAGGGAAGTTATCCTTGGGCGTTGCCTCATTGAGATCTTTGTAATCCACGCACACGCGCCATTTGCCATTGGCCTTGCGCACGAGGACCACGTTGGAGATCCATCTTGGATATTGGGCTTCTCGGAGGAGCCCAATAGTTCGGCTTTTGACCACGTGATCCTGAATCACAGTCTGCCGTTCTCGGTTCACAGGTCGCCTTCTTTGCTGAACTGGTGGGATCCGGGGATCCAACCGGAGGCGATGCACCATGACCTCTGGGGGATGCCTGGGAGCTCATCATCAGACCAAGCAAACACGTCCAAATGGTCAACATGAAGGCTGTATAGCGCTGCCGCTCAACCTCTGTCAACAGGGCGCCAATGTACAAGACGTGTTCGGGGTCGTCATCCACCTGGATGGGGATTAAGTCTTCCGCAGGCGTCCCTCGGCTGGTGGAGGGCTGACGGAGGTTGAAGGAACTGTATCAGCGAGAGGTTGCTTGTCCCTTAAGGAGAGTACATAGCAACGACGGGACTCACGCTGACACCCGAGCACCTCGCCCACACCGCTTGGGGTAGGAAACTTCATCTTCTGATGGAGTGATGAAGGTACTGCTTTGATGCGTCCGATCAGACCTCTGCCTAGGATAGCATTGTATCCAGGCATGTTGTTGATGACCAGGATGTCAACAATTTTGGTCACAGCCTTTGGAGCCGTTCCCAAGGTGATCGGAAGGCGAACCCTTCCCATGGGCTGGACCGAAACTCCCGAAAAGCCGAACAGTGGCGAATTTACAGGGGTGAGTTGATCGGTTCGCAGGCCCATGAGGACAAAATAGTCGTAAGCCAAGACATCAGGAGCGCTTCCATTATCTACCAGAATCCGGCGCACATTACAGTGGTTGATGGTGGCCGAACGACCAACGCATCAGTGTGTGGGGTCGTAACCCCTACAAGATCTTCATCCGAGAAGGTTATAACCTCCTCGGTGTGCGCGTGCAAGGACTAGCAGGATGGAGCCGATCGAACAGCGAAGGCCTGTCTACGACATGCACTCGCCTTGCGTAATCGCGTCGGCTTCGAGTGCTTTCTCCGCCCGCGCCGAAACCTCCGCGATCACGTTGATTTCTTGCCCATTGGGCTCGTTGTTGATCGGCTGCTCGGGAGTGCGGTCTCGGCGCCGGAGGCGCTCTTCGTTCCGGCGCACGAACCGCCCAAGATAGCCGCGCTTGATAAGGTCTTCAATTTCGTCCTTAAGCTGGCGGCAGTCGCGGTGTCGTGGCCATGGTCGCGATGAAAGCGACAATATTATTTTGATCGCACTTCCGGGGGTCGGAGCGCATTCTTTGTGGGCCACCGAACAAATGCTTCGTTCCTGATCTCTGCCAGGATTTGTTCGGGTGCCACGGTGAGGGGGTTTGTAGTTGGTGAAGGGGCGTGGACGGCGCGAAGAATCGCCATTGCGCCGTCCCTTCTTCCGATCTCGGTCGGAACCGTTGTTGGAAGGCCACTTCTTGTCCGACTGCTCCCCCTGTTCGGCCCTGCTCGCTGCCAGGCTTTCCTCGCAAGCTGCATGGCGCTGTGCGATGGAGAGTAGTTCAGCGAGGGTAGCGGGCTGCTGGACGCCGAGGGTCCTCTGCAGAAACCGTCGCGAGTGCCCTGAATGAGGGCACTGGTTGCCAGAGGGACGTCCGGGCGCGAGATGCGAAGCGCCTCTGTTCGGAACCTCTTAACGAAGTCCCAGAGTGCCTCGCTTTCTTCTGGCGCACAGCCAGAAGAGAAGCCACCGTCCGCGGCTGAGATCTCCCACCAAGGAAGTTGTCCCTGAAGGACTTCTTCAGTTGGCGAAAGGAGGTGATGGAGCCCGCAGGGAGGGTTTCAAACCAAGCCCTGGCGGTTTCCTTGAGCGTTGCAGGGAAAGCCCTGCACTTGCCGCGTCTGATGCTCCGTGGAACACCATGTGCGACTCGAAGCCGTGGATGTGGTCGGCCGGGTCGGTTGTGCCGTCGTAGGCGCGATGGTGGGCAGAGGGAGCTTGGAGGAGACCTGGGCCTCCAAGATCTCCCTGCTGAAAGGAGAGCGGAAGTCCAAGTCGTCCTCCGCTGGAGCCTTGCCCTCCGCACGTTGAACCATCGCGTCCATGCGGCGCTCGAGGTTGACCACACGCCTTAGGCGCCTGGCGAGCTCCTGCTCGGAGTTGGCGGGGCCCCCTCGTCCAGAGGCGTGGGAGTTGCCTCCACGACTGATCGTGGCGGACGGGGGGAGATGATAGAGCGTCGGGGGCGAGCGCCGCGCGGCACTCTGGTGCCGCTCCTCCGACGGGACCCGGTGAGACCGGCGCGGCGACTCCACCTGCTGCTCCTGAGGCACCGGGGGGGACGCGGGAGCGGCGATGCGACGATTCCGCCTGCCGCTCGCGCGGCAGGGAAACCGCCGGAGCCGCTGCTCCCGCCAACTGGGCCTGCAGGGCTAGGCAGACGCCCGTCAACTGTTGCATTTGCCCCCGAAGCTCCGCTACTTCGAGGGCAGTTGCAGGTGCGGCAGCCGGCGGTGCTGGGACGTCGGTTAGCGCCGCGGGCGGGGCGATGGCGACGTCGCCAGGGGGGGATCGGCGGCGAGAGTCCCCTCGTGACTGACGGGACCTCGTCGCCCTGCTTCCTACGTTCTGGTATGAGGATCGTCTCGAGCCATGGCAGCGTCGTTCCCACAGACGGCGCCAAATGTGGTGGTATGATCCTGTTTGGGCCTGAGCCAAACGGGCCTCCACTAGAGAGAGGGAAGACGGTCGCTGGTGAGGACGAGCGCCTGCAAAACCAGAAGAGGATCAGGGGGCCCGGTGAAGACCGGGGAAACCCTCCGATGCCTAAGTCAGTATAGAACTTGAGAGGCAGGGGGTTTCGGAATGCGAGAATGCGTTCGGGTGAGGTAGAGAACGTACCTTGCATGGTACTACACCTGTGCTTTTATAGGCGTCGGTGCCAGGGCCAGCGCGCGTAACGTCCGGCAGATCGTGCTTGAGGAGGCGCCTTGCCGCACGCGCATAACGGGAGGAGTTATGACTCTGGTGCCGTTAGGCTGCCAGGCAGTTCGCGGCCCTTGATGGTGGAGAACGTGGCTTGGGACGGTTACAACACCGTTCTGTAAGCCAGGGAGCCTGCTCGAAACTCTTTAAACACACCTTCCGAGCAGGTGACCTACATGGAGGTCAAAAATGCTGTTCGGTGATGTTGAGGGTCGTTCCGCGCAGTAAGATTACCGTTCCTATTCAGAACCTCTCCGCGGGTGTTCGGTCGCGGAGGAACAGACGTCCCGCTCGGGGGCATACCGCCACGAGGCTTGACAGCGTCCGATCAAGGTGGCGGTATCCCTGAGATCATCACATCGTCTTGGGAGGAACGTGACCCGTTGAGATGGGGCCACGTCAGTTGACAGGACACGCAAGGGCCGTAACGGGCCATTATGGGTATAGACGGCCAGATTTGGCCACCACAGAGACTATTCTTCTTTTTCCAACACTTACGAGACTCGATCACCTGGCTGTGTTTGAAGTGGGCACTATCCCCTCGTCGTATGCGCAGAGATCATTCCTCTTTAAATAGAGTATTGATAGAGATGATTTAACTCTGTTTGCACTTGTACGTATGCTGTAGCCGAGAATAATAGGGTTAAAAGATTATAGATATCTTTAAATGGGATTAAGATTAATGGATATATATGACTCAGTCTGCACGCAGAGAATGCAGAATGAGATCGATACACCGTTTTTTTCATCCCTATTTTCTTCCAAAAATTGGCCATGATCTTTATTTCTATCCAAGTATAGCGAAAATTACTTACAGATAACTCAAAATTTGCAAATACCCTTTACGTAAGGACTGTTGAAATGGGTTGTTATTCAGACGTGGCCTCCGCAAGTGGGGAGGAAAAAAATATAAGAAGGATTTAATTAAGTAGATTATGGAAATTAAGAAAAATAATCTCTATGAGTTAAGAACCACTCACTCTCAAGTGCCATACTTATTGTACATGTCAACCAATAAATTATTTTTCTTGGCATTCTACCTAAACTTCTAAACTTATTGCAAGACCATTAAGTTTTGCAATAGTATTAACCTTTGGTCAGATAAGGGGAGGTGGGGCTGACACATAGAAGGATTCAGTTTGTATTGAGTGGGGTCACGTGATTCCACTCAAATTTTTTTTCTTCTTAAATAAATATTTAAATTGAAGATTTGAAGAAGATTTATATAAGAGATGACTCCACTGAATTATCTCACTGAAGTCAAATCTTATGTATAATATATTATTTATATTATATAATATATTATTTATATAAATATTAAAAATTATTTAAATAATCCCACTTAATAAAATTTCTGGATCTGTCTCTGGGACGTCGGATCCCGTCCGCCCACCCCCCAACCAAGAAGAGACAAGGTAGGCCATGTGGCGGCGCCCCCACCTTCCACCATGCTTCTTGTGTCTCCACAACCACATATATGTGAAATTGTGGGCATCAAATTTCATATATACAGAAGACGGGTCTTCTTTCGGGCATGTGTTCTGAGCACATGCATGGTGATCAGACAAATCATCAGATGGTGGGCCAACTGATAGACCAACTAACAAACGACCCCCTAGTTTCTTTATGTGATCGACGGACCACGCGTCCTTCTGAGCTCACGGGCGGAGGCTAGCTAGCTGCTGGCCATGATCAGTGCATGCACACAGTTGTTTTTACTGTTCAAACAGGAGTGGGGGGATCTCACCACCACGTAGCCCATATGCATGTGCCCTGTCCATTTGTTTCATTTAGAAAAATATTTATGTTGGACTGCAAAAATGCTGGGCATCCAACGAAAGACACAAATAGATCTAATGAGCTATATCTCATTATTAATATAGCAACTAAGATCCACATTTGTTTATATCTATGTTATTGACACTGAACTCATGCTGTTTATATATCGATAGAGAAATGTTAGTTATTCAAACGGTCGAATAACTAGTCGATTTGAAATGAACGCGCTTTCGACTTGATTAGTTGAATGTGCGAGTCTCATAATACACATGATATATTGTGAAGATCCGTGCATCCGATTAATCAGATCGAATACGTATTTATTTCATATTATGTGAGTTATTCGGCTGCTGAACAACTAACATTTATCTCTCGACACCACCGGCATGACCGACGGCACAAAACATTTCTATTTTCACTCTCTTTTTGTGCGAAATTAAAAACTTTGATTTGATCCGTCAGGGAGGTCGTCTCTTCGGTCATCCATGATCCAATCCTCCATCATATATGCGTCGCTTTCCACCATTATTAGTAGGTGGGATATGCATATATATAATTTGTACATGCGCTTGGATGACCTGCAGGTGGCTGACGTCAAGCTATAATTAGCATGGTTTCCGCGGAGTAATCTCGGTCGACGACGACGGCCATCCCCGTCACCCGGCCGCATGTTCTTGCTTTCAGGTGAAGCTCTGCGCCTGCTCTTACCTTCCCACATACATATAAGATGCACAGTACCCCGCTGTTCTCAGCGATCTAACTGGATGTTACTGCCTCAAGTGTGTATATTTCACTTAAGATATTATTTTATGTTGATCAAGAGATCTTATGAGAAACCCGCAAAACTAAATCTCTCTCTCACAACAAAATATTGAATCCAAATCTCCCCACACTTGGAGTGCTGGTAAGCACCATGCATATATACCATGGGAGCCGACTCAGTGGGAGGTGTGAACTTGGTCGATTGAAGGCGGGCAGGACAAGTCGCTGTAAGTTATCTGTCAGCAAACGGCATTATCAAAGGGATGGAGGCCCACGTAAAGGTGGGGCGGCTGCATGCGTTTCCCTGTCATGGACACTAAACGGTGCTTGCTGCCTACCACCCACGACCAGTCTCCTCTATAATTTGGCGCACTGCATGCGTGCACAAAACTTATAGCTCTCTTATTTCTAGAACTTTTGTTTATATTTGATCGCATTAAACTATATATGGTTGTTGAATACATTCTGCAAGTATGTCTCTGCATGCACTGATCACTGTTCATATGCAAATCAATCTAACCACTGCAAAGCACATGGGTCATGGAATATATATATGTTAGAGAGAGAGAGAGAGAGTATGACCATTGGTGTCTCCATCTACTACTAATGGTCTCGAGAAGGAGGATTGTTCTATCTCTCATTTGATTTTGATGACGATATTAAAATCTCCAACTTGGGTACTACTAATAACTTTTCTTAGGTTTGACAAATATAGGAATCGGAATTATAAGATTATAGGATAATTTTTTGTCGATCGCAGACACCCTGCCAGGGGAGTCGATTCCTAATTATTAGAAGCGTTTTTAGGAGAACCTTTAATTCCTAGATGCATTTTTCTACGAGTTGGACCTTGAAAGACTTAGGAAAAGATTGTCATATATATGATCGAGCGTACCCAGCAACTAGGAAATACTGGGAGCTATAAAGAGAGTTGTTCCAGATGTTTTAAGAGAGAAGATGATCGGCATTAGTTTTGAAAAAAAAAATTATATCGACACAGATGAATCATGGTCCATTTCACTAAACTAACAAAACAAACATGCATGTTTAACTGAGCACATTCTCGGATTTTTTTAAACTATCACTTCAATTATTTTGACCAGGACAATGTTGAATCATGAAATTAAGTTATTAATTACGTGATGTTTTGATTTGTAACCAAATTTCCAATTAAAATTTATTCAGTTAGGGAAAAATGGAATTATTAATATTGTTCTAATTAATTATCTGAAGTTCAATAATATTAACTCTTATCCATCAATTTTCAAGTTGAAAGTAAAAAGATAAAAATAATCCCCTAACTAAATATTTTTCCCCTATATATATATATATATATATATATATATATATATATATAATATATATATTATTTAAAGGTGGAGAGGGCTTGCTTCTACATCACATTACAGATCACATAATCACATTGAGATCGCACCACTTTGTATGCAGTGGTCATGCAACAGTACTGGAACTTATCCATCTCACATTCGTGGGTCGGCATAAGATAAGCTAGTTAATTATCGTTTAATTTTGTTGAGCCACTTTACCAAGCTTTCTCCTTTATCTGAAACATATCAGTTGTTAAAATATAATGTCTCATTTTAATAGGAAAACTTTGTTTCTCAACATCCTAGCTAAATCGATCATGTACGTCGGGAAGGTATAGGTTAAATATTTGCTAGTTACTTTGGGAGACTAGGCTAAGCAGGAATAGAGTCATTTTGAAGAGAAATACTTAGTGCACATCCATGGTGTGCACTAACTTGGGCACACCCATTAAGAGTGTGTCATTTGTCTATGTTTAGTGCACACCAAAATATATAGGGTAGGAATATGGTAGCTTAAAAAGATACTTTTTGTGATTTGAATTCTAATCTCTCACTTCTTGTTAAAATCGGAGAACCACTATATTACATCATATATAGATTGATAGATAGATAGAGAGAGAGAGAGAGAGAGAGAGAGAGAGATGTGTGTGCTTTGGATAACTCATTAAACAGACCCGCATGTCCTCCCTCCGTAGAGAGGTTGGACACTAGATGGGGTATGGAATGCGGGGTCTTATATTCGAATCTGGGTGAGTAGGATATTGGCCCGTGACCTTATCCACTCCTGGCTACTAAAGAAATAAAAAAGATAGAGAGAGACCCTATGGTAACTTGTTCTATCCGGATTAAACTTCTGATAACCTATCACATTGTTTTTATGGAACTAGTTATTCCACTAAAATAGAAAGTTTTGTTCAAAGTCTTTAAAAAATTGAAGTCCTAAATCTTCTTGTCTGGCCATATTCCAACCTATATATATCTTATCTTATCTGATTATCAAATAAGACCGTACCTCGTCAATACAACACATCTCAAAACTAGATATCCCACCTTGGCTGTCGTATTATAGCTAGTTGCCCCAAAAGGTTGATCAGCCACCCATGAGAGATTTTTCTTCTGATCCCCAAGAGATTCCCTAGTACTCCGCTAGATCAAACACTGGATTCTGTCTGCATCTAAATGAGCTATTCATTTCTAAGCGAAATTCTTGCTGTTCGTGTATTTTATGATTAGGGTTGGAAAGACAGTAATATGATACATGAACTTTGAATATTTGGCTCATTTGTCGATCACAATCTTAATTGTACCCTCACCAATATTGCGTGTAGTCTCTGTCCTTTCAAGTGTACACCTAAGTTTTGAGGGTGCGGATATATATATATATATATATATATATATATATATGTATGCACAACTATCATACTTTGAACTCACTTTAGAGGATCCCATTTTCATGTGTAATCTCATCTCTAATAGGAAATGAGTTACTTAATTATGCCCACCCAAACACAAAAATTAATTTCAGATGTCAAGGATTAAAGGTACATGGGTGTCGTCTTTGACTTTGCGTCACAGAGTTATCTGTCGATACGTACCTTCGCTCTATCACAAAGTCTGATATATATGTTCGAGTCAATAACAAAAGGAACAGCCGTATCTTTCCTTCTCATTCTTGCCGTGGCGTGCTGCATGCTTGAACCCACCGGCCATGGCCCCCATATGTCGCTCGGCAGCCCATGCAGACCGGCCGGTCGGCGAAGTGGCGAAGAAAAATACTAGTGTGTTTCTCTCAAAGACGATACGGTCTTTTTGTAATTAAGGAATGTTATGAGATTTTAGTGTCATCTCTTACATGATTATGCAAGAAAAGACATTAAATTAATTTATAAGAAGAAGAAGTACTGTTGCTGCGATCGACCATGTACCGTGCAGCAATTTTGCAAACGAATTAAGTTGATTAATTTATCTTACTCATGTGCCCATGCCACGATGGTTAGAAGTGAATAGAAGTAGCTAGCTAGACACCATATTCTGATCATGACACAAGTTTCTCTTTTTGTGGAGGCTTCGACGCGGAGGCCTCTCTAGTGCATGCAGTGGGGAGGGGGGAGTGTTGGTGGGACGGCGCCGCAAAGCAACAAATTTAGAGGTGGGGGTGGAGACGACGACAGCTACCATTTCAGCTGGAGTTCACACGCTGTGGTGGTTCAAAGAGAAGCGTTGGTGGGAGGGGAGAGGGGCCTGGAAGAAACCCACGCAGACGCGTGGACGTAGCTCAGCTTCGTGAGGAAGAAGAAGTTGGAAGGGGCGGCCAAGCGAGTCGTTGGTGTGGTGGATCCTGGTCAATATATACTACAAGGTTAAGGATAAGAACGTGCATGGATCCATTATATATACATATGACTATATGAGCTTGCGCACTGACAAAAAGTTGACACAGACGGCATCATCTGATGAGGGGCCTCTATTATATATATTGACTTGAAAACCCCGCGCGGGGTGCAAATGAGAGCAACAAACATCGAAGTTGGTCCAATTATTTCTTCTAATTTCTATGACGAGAGAATTAACATAATGGTACTTAAGCCAGCATAAAGTACTATAAGATATAATTATATGAAAAAGTTTACTCCATTCACTGTAAGTGCAATAAATTGACAGTAAAAGTGACACTCACGTGATGTCACCTTAGATGTCACATGGCGTAAAAAAAGAGCGGAGGGAGGCAACAGTCAACTACTTACATCGGGCAACGGCCGGAGACGGCGATAGGCGGCAACAGTGATTAGGTTTCAAAATATAAATTTAGACTCTAAAATATTACTCTTAGGATTTAAAAATATTACTAGACTTTTAATATTTAGACTCTAAAATACAGATATTTGACTCCCAAATATAAAATGAGCTCCAAAATATAACTTAGGCTCCAAATACTCATTAACTACGTTTTTTATAAGTTAGATTCTAAAATATAGACTTTAGCTCCAAAATATAAATTTGGACTCTAAAATACTATATTGACTATGCTTTTAATAATTTGGGGTCTAAAATGGCTTTTTCAGATCTCGCCGCTAGTTATTCGACGTCGCCAATCACCTCCAGTTGTCGCCGCCACCGATCACCTTCTGTTGTCGCTCTCCGATCACCTCCGCCATCGTGTCGTTGCACGTTGTCATCTGTCGCCAGCCAGTTGCCTCCGCCGATCGCTGCTCACCGTCTCTGTCATCAGCCAGTTGCCTCCTCTTGTCGTTTCGCATGTCACCCGCCAATAACCTCCATTGATCGCCACTACTGCATGCCACCCTTTTACTTCCACCTACTAGCCCACATATATATGGCAGCCCTAATAGTGTTCTATTGGGTGCCACACGAGTTGTCATCCGATGTTTACTGCACTTGCAGCACTACAACAAGTGTAGTAAATTTTTCTCTAATTATATATATATATATATATATGTGGTCATTCTTCCAATCGAATTTGTTGTACTAATAAATCATGCCTGAGCTCAGTTTTAATAAAAATTTAAGACCCAACTGAATACATGTAAACTTGCATGTACATCTAATATGATCATATATACATAAATACATATAGAGAGAGAGTGTGTGAGAGAATTGTTGGGGTGCGGCGGTGTGATCCCCTCGCACGGGTAATTTTTTCTTTTTAATTATTGTTGGATCCTTATTTAGCGACAGCAATTGAGTACGGCCGCATCATCGTATCCCAATATCACTTATATATATATATATATAATATATATATATATATATCTATATATATATATATATATATATATATATATATCCTAATCTAAAATACCCAAGTTAATAAAAAGGCTAAAATATGAACTCATGCATTCCGGTGGAAACACCTTTACGATTATCCATCATTAGACATGACAGTGAAGCAGCCGAGCACCTGCGCCAGAATGCTCCGCTTCAAAGTTAAGACTTTATATATTCTCTTGACAAGACATTCCAACTTATTGCACAAAAGAGGTTTAATGCTTTTGAGAGCTGGACCAATGGAATCCCTCCCCTCTCCTTTAAAGACCCATCAAACAGTGACGTCCTCCATTAATACAGGTGACCCATGCACTACGGAGGGCTGTTAGGTGTTACAGGTGTCTCAGTTCTAGGGACTCCACCGAGTGTGGGTGACGAAGTGGGGAGATCTAAGAGTTGTCATCTTATTATATCTTATTATTCTATCTCTACACACTACTAGTCGCTACCTTTGTTAATTTCTTAGGTATACAACAAATGTTAATGTAACGAGAACACTTACTACACTTCAGCTTTATATAATATGGATATGATAAGATATAAGATATTAAATTTTATGCTTTTATATGAACTAATTCGATAAGGGTGTGCTCGCCGATGTCAAATGCTTGTTGTCAAATTGAATGCATGGATCTACTGCCGGTGCAGTCAGCTAATTTCCACCTGATGGGTCAATTTCCAGTCGGACTTACATTGGCAGAGCTCTAGCTGAAGTCGAAGCTATGACTATCTTTCATGGTATCAGTTGGACTGTTCAAGAGAAGCGTCCCATTGTTCTTGTCAGTGATATTATGAATGTGATCAATGTCATAATTGACGGTACTAAAACTCCACTATGACGATATAATACCATTATTGAAGATTGCAAGAATTCATTGGCCAAGTACTTTTTTATCACTGCTTCTTATGCTCCTAATTAATTAATCTGTAAGTCAGGCATCACATCTTATGGCTAACCATGCTCTCACTGAAGAGCTTGTTCTTAAGGAATGGACTTTTGTCTCCATCCTTCTTTTATTTCAGCCGTTGCTCCTATAAAACTTGTTCCCAAGTGAAATGAAGTACTTGCATTATTAATTCATTGCCAAAAAAAAAATGTCATATGTTCCGTCCTCAAGTCTAGATTCTTTCCTACATTATGGTATCCATTTCGGAGTAGACATTAAAGCTCATGACTAGGAAATGTTTCAACTTGTATCTTCTTAAATGTGTTAGCACCGTCCGTGTGGTGTGCTTTCATAGGGTAAGAACAGTTCATACGTCTCCCCATGGGCAAAGAGATGGTGTGGGCATTTGATTTGAGTGGGTGAGGACTACACTTACTGATTCCGTGCTGAATTCGTCACCAAAGACCTTGTCGTATGGGGGGATAAGTTCAAGTGGGGGAGATGTGAACCTTGGATGGGAGGTTAGGCGCGCAGCCTCCTCTCCATGGCGAATGAAACATAAATCCAAAGGAAACCTCAAATATGGAGTCACATCATGTTCTTCTGGAACGGTTTGATTGGGGGAATCGTCACCTGGTCATGTGGTCGTTGTCCTCCCCTTGCCCACCCGTTTATTTTGATAACTTGATCACTATAATGGGAATGATCACTTGGACATGTGGCACCATGTTCTGTGTTTGCCGATTTTTTGTCATAGAACCCATCATCCGCTAAATAGAAACTTTGATGGGCAAGTGAGAAAAATATGTGTATTTAATTCCCATGACTTTGTTTAAGCCCTCCTGTTTGTCGAGTATCATGGAATAATGATTTGGGTTTTTGTATTCAGAGAGGCATCCGATTCATGACAATTATAGAAGGAATCAAATCCAAGATAATAATAGTTTGGATCATATCCATTCTAGGCACATCTCTTTGTCCAGGTCTGAAGATCCACTCTCAAGGCTGGAGAGGGCGCCGTTCTTCTGAGGTTTTTGTCCTTTTTGGTGTGTAATCAAATCCAAGATAATAATAGTTGAATTAAAAGGGTACTTACAAGAATAAGATTTATGCAAGTCTGCGCCGTTCACTGATTATTTTAGAGCCGGTTGCAGGAGAAGCTACAGGCTGTAGCCAGTCCCATTAAGTTATATATTCATATGTTGAACTCCTTCCTGCAAGGGTGCCTCTACATGGAGCACCTCCACATCGCCTGCAACTTACACTGGGAGATGAGGTTAGATAACAAGCATAGAACAGAGGAATAAAGAACCGGGGATGTATGAGCGGAGCATAAAATAGAAAACACAGTCATATCTTCATGTAGTTAGGCCTATAAATAGGCAAGAGTACAGGATTGCTTAACTACCAAAAGACAAGTCTAAAATATGACCAACACAACCTGTGAGAAAATAACTGAAATAGAGGAACTAGTAAACTAATATAAAGTCGTGGAGTTCGGTTTTAAAGATAGATCTATTACATAAATTATTTTCTATTAGAAGAAGTATAGAGAAATAAAAAGAGATTTATATATAATTTTTCTTTATTTAGATAAGACTTATGATCGAATAATGAGAGAATTGATTTACATACAACTTTTTTAGCAACAAGGGGAGAAAAGAAAAGATCTTTTAGCTTTTGGAGATCTTGCATTTTCTGGATTAAGATAGGTATCTCTAAACAAGACAACTAAAAATTATCTTCCTCTTTAACCTATATCACTTATATTTTACATGAGAGATTGAAATTGTTTTTATTGATAATCTTAGTATAAGGCTATGTTCATGAGTTTCTCATCAAGCTATAGTTTAGAGTTTTCATTAAAATTTGATATTAGTTCATAGTTTTTCTTGAACTTCAGCATTATGATTTATATTTAATTTTGTCTTTGAATTCATCTTTGAAGATATTTGTGAAGAAGTTAGGATCTTCTTTATGAGACCCAACCTTACCCTTCACAATCTGATAGTTTCCAAGTCCTTGTATGTATACAAAATACCCATGATAATTATACTTTGTTTATTCATGTTAAATTACCTATTACAGAATTAATTTCTAATGTCAGAAGCTTCACGATATCGAGTCTCAACCAGAAATCAAGTCTCATGTCATCAAGTCTCACATTATATCTAGAAATCAAGTTTCATGTTATATCTATAAATCAAGTCTAATGTTATCGAGTCTCATATTATATCCAGAAATCGAGTCTCATGTTATATCTAGACATCGAGTTTCATATCATCGAGTCTCATATTATATCAAGAAATTGAATCTCATATTATCGAGTCTCGTTGAGAATCGAGTCTTGTTGAGAATCGAGTCTCGATAAGAATCGAGTCTCATTCAGAATGAGTTTTATTGAGAATTCGGTCTCACTAGAATTGACTATTTTATATAATCGACTCTTAGTCTTTGAGGATCGACTCTCTCACTTTAAAAATCGGCTCTCATTTACACTGACACTCATTATAAATCAACTCTTTTATTCATTTAAAGAATTGACTCTTATTCACTTAAAGAATCAACTTTCTCATTTAAAAATAGATTCTCATGATCTTGAAAATCTATTCTGAAGACTCATTTCAGAATCAACTTCTAAGACTCATGTCAGAATTGATTTTCATATTCATTTCAAAATCGACTATAACCTGTTTTAAGCCATTAAATCTTAAACTCTTATCATTTTCGCTAATTATTCTGGAATAATTTCTTTGCCTTTTTTAGTTCACTTTTAGCCATTTTTGCAATTACTTACTATTTCTTGAAAAAAAATTGCCATTTAAATTCATGAATTGTCAATTGAGTGTGTATGTGGGATCTTGGATCCATTTGGACTAATGTCATGTGCCAAAGGCCCGATCTAGTTTTGGGAAGAACGCCTGAAAACTCTTATTGACTAGCTAGAGAGTGAATGATCAGATGTTTAGCCATGACATCATTTATGCTTGATTTGAATGTTCAAATGATAGTTCTACATGAATGAATGTTTTCTATTTGAAAAGAAACTTTTGGATATGATTGCTAATAGTCAATTTATTACATAATTTATGCTTGTTGAATACTCATTTCTGAAAGAGATTCGATCTTAAATGATTATTCCTAACTACGTTATTTATCCTTCTTCTGTTATGATCATCTATTCCAATAAATCATCTAATTTGATTTTATTTTAAAGGGTAAATTCTACTAGACTTATCTTCGACTTCTGATTCTTTTTCAAATGTTACTCAATAAAGTGAATTAGGTGATTCTCAGAACTAAGAGCTAATAGGATTGAATGAGTGCTAAGGAGCGGGTCTGTCAATTTGTCATGTATAGAACCAAGTTCTTAACTAGTCTTTTGCTTATTGTTGTTGGTCTTTCCCACTGTTTGAAGTATAGACTCATGTAAGTGGCTTCTATAAATAGTTGTATTTGACTTAAATAATGCAAGCATGTTTTAAGATCTTGAGTATAAGAGAGTACATCAAATTATTTCACTATAGTACCCATTAGTTGGGCGTTGTCCTTCTGCCATTCCTCAATGACTGCACTGTCAATAAATTGACAATCAATCATGTCAAACTCTTGCATCATTTGCTTAATTGAATTCTACAAGCAACACACTAGAGGAACTTGTATATGAGATGTCATCTACATACAAATTCACACGAAGAATGTCCTTACTTACAACATTTGTACACAAAGTTGATTCACTTGCACTTCTTTTAAATCCCAAATTATGAAAGTAGATGTCAATTTTGTCATATCATCTGCTGTTTAAGCCCATAAAGAGCTTTCTAAGCTTGTAGGCTTTATCTTCTAAACCTACAACCACATAACTTTGAGGTTGTTCAGCAAACACCTCTTTTTAAAACACACCATTCAAGAATGCAAATTTAAGATCAAGTTGGTAAATACTCCATTTTATTTGAGCAGCAAAACCTAATATATAAACTTGCTACTAGAGAAAAAGTTTTCATAGAAATCAACACCTTAAGCATAACCTTGAGCAATAAGTCTTGTTTATACCTTTGAATACTACCATCAACACTGTATTTTATTTTGTAGACCCATTTCAAACCAATTAAGTTCTTACCATATGGCAAATTCACCAACTCCCATTTGTCATTCTATTATATAGCTGCAATTTCTACATTCATAGTTTGTTTCCTTTCTATTTTTCTTTTATTGGCTCATCATAAGTTTGCCGGTTCTATAGAAAGCAATATACAAAGCTACAAGATTCATATACTTCTCTCAATGATTTATCTTCTGTGATGGACTTTTTGGGTCTACAATTTGGTTCAGTGGAGATATAGGACTATTGTCCACTACATGTAAAGGAGCTCTTCTCTCTCTTGTACCTCAAGGTGAGTGACATCTAAATTTTTAGGTAGCATCTTAACCAGTACATCATCTTTCCATTCCCATGAGGCATTTTCATCAAAAACAACATCTCTACTTATAATCAATTATGCATGATAGGATTATGCAACCGATATCATTTTGTTTTAGAACTACACCCACGAAAATACATTTCTCACTCTTTTCATCAAGTTTCTCTCTCTTTTTAGAATTTATGTGAGCATAAGCAAGTGAATCAAAAATTCTAGTGACTTACATTAGATTTTCTGCCACACCAAACATAAAAAGGAGTTCTGTTTTGCACAAACCATTATTAGAGATCTATTGAGAATGTAGACTATTATCCACACGGCGTCAGCCCAAAAATCATTTGGAAGGTGCTTTGCTTTCAACATGCTTCTAGCCATCTCAACAACTGTGTTATTTTTGCACTCAGCAACACCATTTTGCTGAGGTGAATAGCTAGTTGTCAATTCTATATGAATATCATTTTCTTCTTAGAAGGATATAAACTCATTAGAAAAAAAAAATCTCCTCCTCCATCTATTCACAAAATCTTGATACTATAATCACTTTGTTTCTTAAAGTATGACTTAAATATAAGAAACTTTGAGAAAGCTTATGCTTTGTACTTCAAAAAAATAAAACATCTCTAACTGTAGTCATCAATAAATAGAAGAAAATACTTACTTCTTGCTAAAGAGGGAGTGCACATCGGACCACATATATCAGCATGAATAAGTTGAAGTGGTTCATTGAGTCTCCATGAACTTGCAGTTGGAGATGAACCTCTATGCTGTTTTCCACACATGTATCCTTCACACACCTTATCAACATTGTTAATACTAGGCAAACCAATCGCGATACTTTTCTATTTCAACAATTTTAGGCCATTTCAAGTGTGGATGTCCACATCGCATATGCCATAACTACGATTCATTCTTAAGTGATGTAGATAATGCACAATCATCCAAGCTTGAAAATCTAAGTGGAAACATTTGTTTGTAGTCTTGTTCACTTTCATAATCAGGCCACTATTCACATCACGAATTTCACAAGAATTCCTAAGCAAGCTAACAATGTATTCTTTCTCAATCAATTGACAATATTCAACAGATTATGAACCAGTATAGGAACATAGAGAACATCATGAATTTATTTTCTAGTGTCTGAACATCACCACAATAACCTTTTTTCCTTCAGTTTGGATTGTTTTCCTATCTCCAATCTGAATAGGCAACTTGACAAATTCATCAAGGCTTTTAAAAATCTCTTTTAAACCTGTGATATGATCGCCACAACCACTATCTAGTATCCAAACATCAGTTAAGACATTCATCAGCATGAAGACAGGTAAGAAAGAGATTAACAACTTCTTCATTTTTCAAATTTTTAGCAACATTCTCTTGCTCCTACTCCTCTTGTTTTTGCCAACAATTACGCTCAATATGCCCATACTTCAAGCAAAAATGGCGATGAGTGTTATACTGATAGTTACCTCTTCCATTGTAGGAATTTTTTGGCCTTCAAAATTTCCTTTTCCGTCTTGAGATCTTCTTTTAGCTCTGCCTCTCCTTCTAAAGTTTCTCTTCCTCAGAAACCTCCTCTTCCATGAGAGGAACTTGCTGACTTGTTAGCTTTTGTGTTCTTCTTTGAGAATTCCAACTTTGATGCAAGTGCTTGCTCTATTCCACTTTCTGCAGATCTATTTATCTCGGCTCTTGTGCTAACAAGGAACCCATTAGTTCATTAGGTGAATACTTAGACAATTCCTTGGACTTCTCAATCGTAACAACAACATGGTCAAATTTCATTGGCAAACTTCTGAAGATTTTTTCAATAATTCTCTGGTCAGAAAGAACTTCACCAAGAGATCTAATTTGTTAACTAAAATTGCAACTCGACTAACAACTCTTGGACAGATTCCAAAAGTTTTCATATTCAAAGTTTCAAAATCTCGTCTAATCACAGAGATTACTTATTTGACCCTCGACACTTATTTTTTAAGATTTCTCATGCTTCTAGTGATGTGGTTGCACCAGAAATTTGAGGAAATATTGAATCACCGATAGCTTGCTGTAGAATCAGTAAGGCCTTAGCATCCTTCATTCTATTATCTTTCAATTCAGTCTTTGAGCTATAGTCTTCTGATGGTTCTCCATAAACATTACATACCATCTCCCAAAGATCCTGAGAGATAAACAAGGTTTCCATCTTAGTACTCCAAACTCATAACAATCACCATTAAACATAGGAACAAGGGATATATTTGAAGCAGACAGATTGAGATTAGCCATGAAAATCAAAGGAAATTGCTCACAGACTTTTTGTCGAACAAGTGGTGGGCGGACCTTGTTCAAAACAAAAAACTGCAAACCAACTCCCCAAATCTGCAGGAAATCTCCATGCAATCGACAGCCAACTCGAACAATAGATCAGGGAATCCGCACTGATACCAGATGTTGAACTCATCCCTGCAAGGGTGCCTCTACAGAGAGCACCTCCACAATGCCTACAACACTGGAAGGTGAGGCTAGATAACATGCATAGAACAGAGGAAAGAACAGGGGATGTATGAGCATTACATAGACCAAAACACGTAGTCATATCTTCATGTAGTTAAGCCTTTAAAGGCAAGATACAAGAGTGCTAAGCATCCCAAAGACAAGTCTAAAAATAATAGTGTCAGGGATAAACACTCATAAGTAACGTGGGTCTCCCCATTAACAACAAAGTATCTCCAAATAAAGACCTACTTCTTGTTGGGTAAAAATGGGTAAAATGAGGGGCAATTTAAGAAAGGAAGAAAGAAACACAAAAGTTTGATAGTAAAAAGGTGCATAAAAATGTGTACAAATTTTGTCTCTTATGTGAGGGCCTTAGTCCCACATGAGAAATTTCTAAGGAGATGTAGGACTTCATAACCCTAAGTGTCCATGAGATTATGTTTTATAGACAAAGGTGGGGGTATGCTAGACCATATCACACACGGGCGCCGTCGGGCCGGGCGGGGCTGGGTTGGGCGGGCGCGCGCGTGTGATGACATGGATTTTTACATTTTTCCCTTTTCTTGGAGAGATGGGGGGGCCGTTCTCTAAACTGGCGTGGGATGTCTCATATAGCGATTAGGGTCTCCCTAATCGTAGTTACTACTGTTGACACGCTGTTTGACTCCCCAAGGAGGAACCGCTCGCTGCGCTACTGCTCTCTCTCTCTCGCCCCTTCGCTGTGCCGGGCTGCTTACCGACGAGGTCGCCGCTGGCCACTCTTCCGTTCGGCGTGCGCAGCCGCTCTTCGGTGTATGAGCTGCTGTTGTCGCCGTCGAACTCTCCCTCTCCGGTGATCGGTGCATCCTTTCTACCCATACTTTCGGTTAAGAGGATTAGGTTTCCATATAGCTTTCGTTTTACAAAATCCGTCTTGTGCGGCATCGATTTTGTGTTTCGTGGTTGTACCTTGGGAGAAGGTCGCCGGACCCCAATCGCACCGTATAGTGGGGCGATACTTTCTCTAAGGCGAGTTCTATTATGGAACGCCTCCACAGTCACATTTCGATTTTTAATTATTCTGTAATCGTCATGCTTATGATCAATAATCTCATGATATATTTCTGCTTTCGGGGTGTGCCCATGAACATGTTACTTCTTATTGTGTTTGCCATACGATTTCATTGATTTATATGTTGATGAATTACCATGCTTATGTCATATTCCCACTGTTTTAACAACACTTCTCTGTCAATAACTATCACCCAACCACGTTAGCAAGCAGAAGAAGAAGAAAAAAAAAAAAAAGAAGGAAGTACTCATTAGGAAGAAGAAAGAGCAACTTCTCTCTCAATAACTTTCACGATGAGCAACCTACAAATTATCATATGATATTAAACCTCACTTTGGTAATAAGTTAACTCAAAGTTAACTCAGAGTTAACTCAAAGTTAACTCAAAATGGACTTGGCAACCAAAAAAAGTTAACTCGGTTAGGTTTGAGTTAACTCAACTTTTTCTAACCCACTCACACCCCTAGAACAGAGTTAACTCAATTTTTCTAACCCACTCACAAAGCAAAAATTGAGTAATCTTGGATAACTTTAGCCATGGGTTGGAGTTAACTCAAACTCCAACCCATTACCAAAGTGAGGCTAAGATTCCCATTTGCTTAGGCATCTTCACAGTTTAGGCCAACCAAAACACCTGGCTCTGAAATTGGGTGTTGTTTAGATGAGTGAACGGGAGCGCAAGGCCCATTCATATCTTAGAACAGCCGATTTTGTTCTAAAAGAGCTTTATGATATATATTGTGCAGGAATGTTACCTATAATTTATCATTCCTACACAATACTTCTCATTCCCACATTATTTTTTTCCTTCATTTATACGAGAAGTGCACCCCATGTCTTCTTCTTGCTAACATGCATCATCACATCAATCAAAAGCAAGGATCGCGTATGGTCTTCTTCCCCTGCAAATACGCCACTTCTGACAAACAAAAGTTGCAAGATAACAAAGGTGTAAATCGAATCTACGGATTTCGGCAACCTAAAACATCTAAGTAATAATTTCTTTTAAGATATATGTAAAATAATTGTAAGACTGATATAATATGTCATTAACCCGCTTCTTTTCCCTGCTTCAAAATGGGTGCCTGTGGGCATTTGGATGAGAAACAAAAATCCCATGGTTTGCACCTTAATGGGCCAATCATGGGCCTCCAAATGTGGGCTGGATCTGGGCCGGCTCATTAAGCCACCCCTAGTGTGGAATCTTCAACTCCTTCCGTCATGTTTCGAGTACTGTACATTATTTTATGGCATTTCCTTCTGTTTAAAATATCTGTAAATCAGTTGGGTTCTAATATCTCAATTTTATGGTAAATCCTTCCATCCTGTGACATTTTTCATTATTTTCAATATTTAGTCATAAAAGTATGGAGCATGGAGGTCTACCAATTTTACTGGATATACTCTCATTGAGTGATCTATGTGAGTGACAAGATATGTGATGAAATATAATTTTATTACCGACAATAAGTTTTCTACCGTCATAATTTTGTCTCATTTTTTTGTCTCCTTTATGTGGACTAATTACATAAAGATGTATTTGGTCATCTTATCACTTACAACATAGGTTCTAGGAAAGTAGTTCTGTTCCTACTGAAAAATATTGATTATGTAACATTTTAACAGCATTTCTATGTCATTCTGAAGACTTTCATCTGGAAACCAGTTAAGGATGTAATTGGGTTGCATCAAATTCAAGCTAGTTGGTGTGGATGCTGTCTGCATGTTCAAATGTAACCCTGACCCAATAGGGACGACGATAATTTATAGCAATAGCAGTTCTTGTTATATTTTTGTTCGATTTAGTTCGAGGTGTATATTTATTATTGCGATATTCATAGGATCGAGAAGAATGTATTAGAGTCTTTTTCGTTATTTTCTCGCTCCAAATATTATAAGAATCCGATGGTGATACGCGTGTGAGAAGTCTATCATCAAGAGAAAGAGAGAGTTGTTGGGTGCAATAATACACCAACCCAAAAAGATAAAAAGGCGTAAATTTGGGGATCTCTAGGAGTGATATATAGAGTCCATGGGAGTCATGGGTGACAACCGTCCTGCGATTGTCCCATCCGAAAAATTGTTTTGGTGCCCCACGTGGGCAAACAACGATGGCGAGTTTCTTGTAGATTAACAATTTATTATGTGAAATTATGTCTAATTATCTATATGAATACACTTATGATTGGATCATGATTAGCTTTCCGCTGCATGTATTGATCATAAAATTATTTGATGGGCTATTTACTTGCTACATTAAGATGGTGATTTCAATATTAGTATTGATTGAGGGTATACATATGGCCATTTTAAGTTGCCCCTATCGAATATACAAGAAAACAACGGCGTTTTCGGGAGGAGGTGCCGTCGGAAAAATCCGACTGGTAATCCGTCGGAAACAGCACATTCCGACAACTTTCCGTCGAACGGTCGTGGGAAGGCGTTCCTTCGAAAAATTTGGTCAAAAATTTATCGACGGTTACCTAATCCATCGGTATTTGTCGGAAATTCCGACCGAATATTCGTTCGAAAAATCTGTCGAAAAATCGGTAAGTGAATTCCGACTGAAATCCGTCGAAAAGAAGTCGGAATGTCCGTCGAAACTTGCCGACCGAAAAAAATCCGTCGAAAAATTATTCCGTTGGAACTTTCGACAGAATTTACCGACGGATATATTCTGTCGGTCAACAACACATTTCCGACGGAAACTATCCATCGAAAAAACCGTCGGAAATATGTAATATTTTTTTAAATTACAAAAAATTAACAATAATAAATTATAAAACCTGCTAAAATATTCATGCGCTCCACAATAGAAGGTACTCATAATGAAACATAAAATCATAAAACATAACTAATACAAACTCATAAATAATCATAAATGTAAAAATCAAGACAAGTCTGATGGATCGTCCGCCGTCCCCGTCTCCTGATCGTCAGGTGCAGGAGGATCCTATATTAAAAAAATTATATGAGAAATATTAATTAAAAATTAATATATAAATATATTTTCAGCAAATTTTAAATTTAAAACATGTGATTATTCCTCAAGTTTAATAAGAAATATTTTAGATCCTTTAGACTTGGGTTTTCTTTAGATCTGTCATTTGAACGTAACTCAATCCGAGAATCCAAATCGGATTCTGTCACTTCGCACACGTCAATTTCACCTACCGGTCGTGTCGGAGCAAACGACACGTCGATCGGATCCTATTTGTGATTTTGGACCCCAGGGTTGCTGTTTTGATTATTAGACGGGGTTTTTTTAGATCGTCATGTCAACGCCCAACCCAATCCGAAAATCCAAATCGGATTCCGTCAGTTCGCACACGTCAATTTAACCCCACTCGGTCGTGTCGTAGAGAACGGCACGCCGATCAGATCCCTATTTGGGATTTTGGACTCTCGGGTTGTGTGTTTATCCTTTAAACTTTGGTTTTTTTTAATCTGTCATTGCAACGCCCAACACAATCCGGGATTCCAAATCGGATTCCGTCAGTTCGCACACGTCAATCTACACCCACCCGGTCGTGTCGGAGCAAAACGGCACACCGATTAGATGCCTATTTGGGATTTTGGACCCCGGGTTGCGTGTTTGATCATTTAGACTTGGGTTTTTTTAGATCCGTCATTTCACACGCCCAACCCAATCCGAAAATCCAATCAGATTCTGTCAGTTCGTACACGTCAATTTAACCCACCGGTCGTGTCGGAGTGAACGGCACGCCGATCAGATCTCTATTTGAGATTTTGGACACCCCGGGTGTGTGTTTTAATCATTAGACTTGGGTTTTTTAGATCCGTCATTTAACGCTCCAACCAAATTCGAGAATCCAAATCGGATTCTGTCAGTTCGCACAACGTCAATTTAACCCACCGGTCGTGTCGGAGTGACGGCACGCCGATCAGATCCTATTGGGATTTTGGACCCCCGGATTGCGTGTTTTGATCATTTAGACGGGGTTTTTTTAGATCCGTCATTTCAACGCCCAACCCAATCCGGAATTCAAATCGAATTCCGTCAGTTCGCACACGTCAATTAACCCACCGGTCGTGTCGGAGTGAACGGCACGCGATCAGATCCCTATTTGGGATTTTAGACCCCCGGGTTGGTGTTTTAATCCTTTAGATTGGGTTTTTTTTATAGCGTCATTTCAACGCCCAACCAATCCGGGATTCCAAATCGGATTCCGTTAGTTCGCACACGTCAATTTAACCCACCGGGCGTGTCGGAGCGAAAACGGCATGCGATCAGATCCCTATATGGGATTTTGGATTCCCGAGTTACGTGTTTTGATCATTTAGACTTGGATTTTTTTAGATCCGTCATTTCAACGCCCTTTAACTTCGTTTATTTTAGAATAGAAATTTGAGCGCTCATGTGGTTTTTTTTATCCTTCCATAGTTGATTGTATAAAGAGACTTTTCTTATAGGTTAATTAATTTAGATTCCTTTTTCCCCTTTGACATTCTTTAGTGGTTTCATTTCATTCAAACTATATGAAATTAATAGTAATACTGACCTGAGGGGCTGGCTGTGAGGGGCGTACTCCCTGCATGGCTGAGATCAAATGCTCGACCATAACGCCAAAGTGCGTCCGTAGCTCTTCCCGGATGAGGGTTCTAATCTCCTCTACACACTGCCGGGCGGCGCAGCAGATGAACTCGTGTATGCCGGAGGAGCGACCGAACTCGCATATGAGGACA
>CM024753.1:140270-174358 GCA_014218235.1 Colocasia esculenta
TGCAGATATAAAACTTTAAATTATCTGTTTAATACAATAAATTAAAAGACTCAGGTCAAAAGTTTGTGGCATATGTACGTAATAATTCTCATTTTCTTTATCAGAGAGGTATGTACGTACGTACACCTGAGCTGCATGCTGCTTCTATAATTTCTTTTTGTTGACTTGCCGACTCTTTCTATCATAAGATCGATCAATGTGCAAGGATGTGTTTACATTACATACCCAGCAGATGAACGTGTTGCAGTGCAGGCTGAGTAATATCTAACTCTGCGTGACGAACCAGGTTCATCCCAGCATCAAGGAATCAGAACGCTACCGCCTGTGCAAGACCATAAACTGCCGGAAGCTAACCCAGGAAGCATGCAGCCACGCCGCCAGAACGAGAGGCTGCCCGTCCAGATGGCCGTGCAGGTCCTCTACTTCGAGCAGATGAGGCTCCGGAACGCCATGAACGGGGCTCACGACCGTCTCTTCTTCTTGGGATCCGCAGATACCCCGCACTTCCTTCAGAGGCCGGGCAGCGGCGCCATCTCCCCCCGAGACAACTACGCGCTGGTGAGGCGGGAGAACAGGGAGCTGAAGATGGAGATCGCGAGGATGCGCAGGAGGCTGACCGAGCTGGAGAAGGATCACGTCTCCATGAAGCAAGAGCTCGTTCGACCCAACCCGGCTCACAGGATCCTCCAATCTTTCACCAGGAAGCTCGGCAGACTCCATGAGCTGCTCCGGTTCAGGGATTTCAAGTCCGAGAAGCCGGAAGGCGGCGTGGAGGCTCGGCTGCAGTTCCAGAAGAGGAGGCATCACTCGATCTCCTGACACAGCTATCGCACAGGTGTTCTCAGGCGCATATATACATACATAAATGTATAGATCATATGTATATACTGAGATCTTTCTTAATTTCTTCCTATGGAATGACTCGTAAAGTTTCGTTTCGTTACTGCATGGAGAAGAGCATACATTTAGAAAGAATTATTGACTACATCTCATGATCATAGGCCATCTGTTGATATAATCCAATTGTCACGATGATACGATTCAAAATTCTTAGAATCATCAGAAAATAAATAGCAAACATGAATGGCCGAGACAAGTTTACATTGGGAAAGGAAGGGCAGGGCTAGATCGATCCCTTCTATGAATTCTGACTTCTGAGTGTAAACCCGAGAGAGGGGCTCATCATAATAAATATTTTGAAAACCAGGAAAATGGAAGACGGTGCCTTGAATTCGGCGTCGAATTTGTCCGTTTATCAACCAATGGTGTTACAAGAGAGCTGTTACAGGCTTCTGAAAGAATCGAACAGTGTGTACATCGACAGCATTTTTTTTCTCGGAACCATCTGCACCAGCTAGCACAAGAGATGTTTCTTCCGTGAGAAAACGAAGAGCCCACCTTTTCCATCAGTGGATAGGAATCTTCATGGGGACATGAATTTTGTTGGACCTGACCCCGGACTCATTTCTGTCTGCAGATGCTTGACGTCTATAACATCCCAGCTGCCAGTCCTTAATCTTGTTGCCGAGTCCAATAACGTTAACGATAAGGCAAAGCCGATAAGTTGAAGAGGATGTAAATAGAATCCTCATCCAGATCCACCGAAACCACCACCTCCCTTGTCGATGAGAAGCTTCGTTGCTTGAATGCCGCTATAGGGGTGCAAGATGCGTAAGTCACAATTTGAGAAAGAAAAAAGGGAAAGTAAAATAATATAAAGATAAAGAGAAACACTCAATGGACAAGAAATTTCAGAAAGACAATGAATAAAACAAGCCTGGAAAATTACTCAAATAGAAGTGAACAACCTAAATAAATGATTAAAACAACCAAAGCACCTTTAAGTTACCACAGTTCCTAACAAAGTCATCTCTCTGTCACCGTGGCCATTTCACAGAGCCAGCCGTCCACTTTTTCGTGTTTGAAGGACCTGATGCATTAGAAGAATCGTGCCACACCATCTCCATCTGGTAGGGTCAGGAAAAATACAACTCGATCATATGAAAGAAATGGGGGTTTTCAAAACCTATCAAAGAAAGACTCCGATTATTAGATAGTTAACAAAACCAAACAGTAACATTGTTTAAGCGGGTAAACTAATGTTTACCCCCTTTTGTGGTCAAGGAAGGGGTTAATTAGTTGAAATATTTTTTTTGAAAGTGGGGTAAGTTGAAATATTAAAAGTTGAAGAACAATGGATATGGCAATAAAAGCATACCTCACCAACAATCACATTGTCACCTTCTTTCACTCCTTGCTTGATGAGAGATCGATTCACCCCACATGCCTCTAAAGCATGCTGGAACCTTCTCATGGATTCTTCATACCTAGTCAAACATGGCAATTGCAGATAAATATCTATTCAGCCCACAGGCTAACTATAATAAATATGATATCACTCAATCTCCATCCACATTCAGCAATGATGATATGAAAGTAAGATACTCTTGTTTCAGAATAAGACCTTTAGTCTATCAACATTTGGAATTCATGTATATGCCTAAAAAGGTTTCAGGCCATTACTATATCTTTATACCATATTACAGCTAACTTAAGAAATTAAGAAACATATGCTGTGATAGTTAAAACATTTTTTTCAACAGTATGCTTGAAGATACTACTGTAAAAGGTACCTGACTACCAAGAACCAACATAATTAAAAAGGTTTGAAGACAATAACCTTTTTCAATAAAGAATAAGACACCATCAGAAATGGTAAACAGGAAAAAGGAGTTTCTAATGCAACAGCAAAATCCAAGCAGGGTTATTATAAACCAATAAATAAAAAAGCAGCTCACAAGATGGTGTGTGCTACAGTTCCGTCTGGCCTAGGCACTGACTGAAACATATAAGTTCAGGAAACATCTAATATTTGAGGAAGCATAATTAGGCATACGATGTGCATGAATGTGCAATAAGGATGAATATATCTTAAAAGTCAAATGCGTCAATAGAAGGATGGAAAGGAACTTCACTTCATTGGGCATAAAGCAATTTGTGGTCATTGCAGTGGCACCATCCCTAAGCTTGATAGTAGGACCAAACCCATAGATCTGTTCCATATCAGAAATATGCTTCATACCAGCTTTTACTAAATATCGAGATTTTCCTTATTAATTTCACTTATATTTACCAATCTTTCTATTTTGATAATTGGATAGCTTACCAGAGATATGGCTATCCATCTATAATCTATCCCTTTTCCGAGCAAAAAAACCTATTTATTCTCCTTTTTATTTGACGAGTTTTAGTTATCAGGGGTGAGAGGGTGGGCTAGAGTTGTCACCCTTTATCTGGGTTTATCCTGGGTAGTCCTGGATAGCCTATCTCAGCTTTCAAATCAATCTTTCATTCGTAAGGCGTGATAAAAGGGGATAACTCCCCTTATCCTGTTTTCAAACCAGCCCTCTATAGCTGCTTGGTTTTTATCTAATCTCTGCAAATCCCCCTCCCCACTCTGTACCTTGTATATTTTTTCCCTTTTCTCAAACTTCTCCCTGTAAATGTAATGAGATAACAATAAAAAGAAGCCACTGCACTTTGAATTATCAGAGACGAATCCTCACAAATATTACAGTTCTCCACATTTATATCTGGCTAACAGCCACACAAATAGTGAAAACATGTTAAGAACCTTACCCAAGACATTGCTAAAATAAACTGAGATAAAAGACACACACACACAATAGAGAGAGAGAGAGAGAGAGGCAGCCCCTTTCTGCTAGAGGGGAAAAGAGAAAATTCTAGAATCAGAGGAGAATTCCCTTCCGGTCCAGGTGGATAGCACAGACACAGTGACGCACAGAGCAATCACGAAAAGATCTGCCACTGTTTCTCTATCTACCAAGAATTTGAATGACTAAGAAGAAGATCTGCCACTGTTTCTCTATCTACCAAGAATTTGAGTGACTAAGAAGAAGATCTGCCACTGTTCTCTATCTACCAAGAATTCGAGTGACTAAGAAGAATGAATGCAGGGAGGGGAGGAAAGAACATCTTAACATGCAAGTCCCTACCCCTTTTGGCTTGTCTACGAAGGGGAAGATTGGAAAAGGAAGTTAGAGAGGGAGGAGGGTTAGAGAAATGTTTTTTTCAAATTTCCAGATTTAAACTTAGCAGTCAAAGAACTTGGGCGGCATGTGGAGAAGGTTCACTGGTAATTAATACATTTACCTGATTCTATCCTCTTCAAAACTCTGCCCTCAAGATCCGTGGGAAATGATTTCCTTATACTCAAAAGGCACCAAGAAAACATAATTTAAGGACACTAATGATTTCTTGTAGGTATTACCTGATGCAATAAAAGAACAAGAGACAGACCTTGATTTCACACTGAATCTCAAAGAAAAAAGCTTATGCACTATGTAAATTAATCATCAGAGAGAAATATCATTTTGTGAAAAAAATTATACACAAGGAGTGGCTCAGTGGTTAAGGCCCTCCATGTACATCTTAGTGACTTAGGTTCAAATCCCCACCCCCAATATACATATATATATATATATATATATATATATATATATATATATATATATGTATGTATATGTACACATGCAGAATATGAAGATAAAAGAAAACAAATATGGAAGGTGAAACACATACTGCCAATTGGTCATTTGCACAAAACGTTGTATTCCTGCACCAACCACATGCCATGTTCTAGAACTATTGTCGTGGAATATTTCGAACTCATTCATCGAAGCACTTCGATGTTCTGAACCATGTCTGCTACATGATTCAAATCACTGGACCCATCCATTCTGCATACACCAAGATGGCATGTGAAAGCAGATATTAGACGAGAACAGGCATATTAATTCACTGATTTCTTGTAGGAACAAAAGCATCAAAATTTACTTGAATATCAATCCACGTTAAATGCATAAAACTGCATCCTTGGATTTTTACAAAGATAAACTACAAAAAGTTATGAACAAAAATAAGATATTTGATAGCAAATATGTTATGAGGCATGTCTCGAATTTTGCTGTGAATTCAAAAGGATGATATAGTGACAACATGATGAGGATAAGAAACTTTTACATAAAGCACTACAAAGAAGAAGAAAAAGATGATGATGATGATGACGATGACAAAAAAGACAGCAATGAAAAGAATATGCCTCATCATCATAAATTCTTATTCCATCAAACTGGCAGGCTTTAGTACCTGGACACAGGGCCCCAACTCAGATTGGGTTGGTAAAAACCAAGCTACATGCTAGTCTAAAGACCCTAAACAGTTTTAGGGGGCTGCTGACCTGAATCCAACCCAACCCTAGCTATAGACAGACACAAGGCAACTCACGATCAGGGAAGGCAGGATCGGAATCGGGGTCCGGATCAGCCTGGGCCGATCCCAATCCGGAACGGGATCGGATTGACGATCTGGCCGACTCTCAGGGAGTCTGGCTGATCCAGGATTGGCCAGATTAAAAAACAGTTTTATTTGTAAAAAATACGAAAATCAGATAAAAATAAGGAAATATGTATTCAATATTTACATATATATATTTATGATATATGTAAACATACTCATAAATTTACCCATTAATATATATACATATGCAATATATGTAAATTTGTAATCATACACTAGATACATACCATATTAATATATAAACATAATTAATATGAATATCAATCATACAATCATATATTAATGTACATATATTAATGTATAAACATAATTATGTATATCAATCATACATAAATGTGTTTGTGTGTGTTAATGTACATAGAATCATATATTAATGTAAATATAATAACAACATGCACATATATATACATATCATATTAATGTATAAACATAATTAATATGTATATCAATCATACGATCATATAGTTAATGTACATATATTAATGTATAAACATAATAATATGTATTATGCATATCAATCATATATTAATGTATGTGTGTGTTAATGTACATACAATCATATATTGATGTAAATATAATAACAACATGCACATATATAGTTAATGTACATATATTAATGTATAAACATAACTAATATGTATATCAAACATATATTAATGCGTTCATGTGTGTTAATGTACACAGAATCATATAGTAATGTAAATATAATAACAATATGCACATATGTATACATATCATATTAATGTATAAACATAATTAATATGTATATCAATCATATATTAATGTGTGTGTGTTAATGTACATACAATCATACATTAATGTGTGTGTGTGTTAATGTACATACAATCATATATTAATATACATATAATAACAAGCACATGTATATAGTTAATGCATATATATGTGCATATAGTTACTTATGTATGTATACATAAATATGTAAATTAATGTACATTTAATACAAGTATTAATTAATATATATAATTTAAAAAAAATTGTGGCAGAATCAGCCGATCTGGAATGATCCAGGACGATTCTGCCCAATTCCGGCCTATTTGGCTGGGATTTTGACTAAGGGAGTCCCCCCCCCCACCCCGATCCAAGATAGATCGGGAACGACCGATTTTGCCTTCCATGCTCACGATTGGTGGGTACAAGCTGGGTTGAACTTTATAGTCTAACCCATTGCACACGGGTGCTGACCCAAATTCATCTAACACTAACATTGAGTCAAACGAAGGTTTCCCAAACTAGAGTTGGTTCCAGAACTGGTGGTGGCAGTTACAGTTCTGGTTCTTCATGAGTTGGTTCTCGATTGTGAGGACTGGTTTGAACCAGTTCCCTTAAATAACCATATACTTATTTGGGAAAAAGATTAAAACAAAAAAAAGGTAAAATGCCTAGAATTATAATGTTTTTAAGTTTTAAGAAGCTCTGATCAGTTCAATACATCATCTATGAATCAACATCTAATACTGTTAAGGATTGGTAGTCCTAAAGTAACTTACACATCATGAAAACCATGTTTGTGGTAGCTGATCTCAATTGGAAATCTGGGATGAACCACCAGCTCCAACCAGTTTTCCTTTTCTTCATCTTTAAGAAAAGAAAAGGACTAGCTGGCTCCAGAAACTGGCAAAACCAGAGAAGGGAACAATGATTTCACACAGTTCAATGAGAACCGGCTGGTTCTCAAAACCATTCAAGGCCCACTGGCCCAGTGTTTTTTCGAAACAATAAGCTTGATTATTTCATATATAATAAAAGTACTCCATACTCCTTTTAGTTTAAGTTGACCAGGTCACCAGGGAATGGAAGCCAAGTGATGATACTGGCCAAGCCAAGTAATGATACTGACCTCAAACCCAACACAAACCATTCCAAGGTGGTTGCCTACCTGGCCCAGTCATGTTCGCAACTTCACGTTAGACAAATAAAGTTTCAGACCTTCCTGTATACGTTCAACATCTGAAGGATATGAATGTGTCATGACTGGCAGTCAACCTAACACCAACTTCCTATTTGCTATACTGAAGTCTATCAGAGGATAGTTGGCAAATGGAAGCTTGACTTCTGATAAAAATTGCACAAAACTCCTACCTTGCTAGATGACTGGTATTGCATCAGCCAAGGTAAACAGAATTTGACTATCTAGGTGCAGAACAATATGCAAAATAGTCAAAATATAACAGAATGCAAAAAAAAAAAGGTTAACATATGAAAGCTGACTGTATGTTTTTTCTCTATGACATGTCCAAGGCCTGAAAATGATGGATACTCCACTGCATAACAAATGTTTCAAGCATTGTTGGCCAAATAGGTCCATCTGATCTGAATCAGGAGATGGCCATAGCCAAATCCAATAGTGGGTGAGGAAATCCAATCAGGCCTGAATCATTCAAGAATCAACATGATTTGATCGGGATTTGCTCCTAAATTGATCTGAAAATCAGTACCGACTGGGTCAATTCAAGTTTTGGTAGCCCCAGATTCAAGTTCTCCTGGCCAAAACTCAGTCATGCCTTGAATTCAACTTGTATAACAACATCATTCCTGCCCCATCAAGCCAAGTCCAAGGTAGTAGAGGAGGAGAAGGGCAGAAGCAGCCAAACACTAATGTCCAGTTCAGCAAACTATTGTCACCCGACAATAATTTTATGAGGTTAATAAGACTGTTTCTAGGAATTGAGTGTAAATTCAACACAAAGAAATGAGAAAAGTAGCTCCAGGCAAGAAGTCATCTTCTGGGGCATCTATTACCTCTCTTGCCCAAAGTTATGCCTGGTTGACACTGTCGAAGTTATTTGATTAGGCTATAGCATTCAAAATCATAAGGCAAAGAGAGGACAGGGACGCCACATTACATTTTCTGTTGGTTTTTCTCACTACATGATGTGGGACTATTCTAACATGTCCCTCATGTGCAGGCCAATTTGAGCTCTGTATGTGGACTACGACAGACATGGAGTGAGAAGCCCAGATCAGGCTGAACAGGGGTGCACCCCTTTGACCAAACACTAAATCATTTTTTGTCTTCAAAGCATTCATTCCCAAACGTGGGGGGGTTACATATATTTAAAGACCCACATGGCCCTTCTCACCTACCAAGGGCCCAAAATACCCCTTTCTAAATACCTAAAATTTTAAAAAGAGAAAATTACATCAAGTGGGCCTTTAATGGGCCAAACAAAATAAGCAAACAGCCCATGGCTTCTTTGCTGTAAATTTTCGATTCCCATCATTCTCCCCCGGTTCGACCGGCCTCAAGTTTTGAAGTGAAGTAGTATCCACGGGGAGATGAGGGAAGAAGCGAATCCAGCTGATATCATGACAGCCTCCTGGACCAATATGTAGAGAAGAATCACGCTGCTAAGTGGGTAGTGCGCCTCGATATCACTCCAAATGTGATCGAAGTCATATAGGCTGGTAGCATCCACAATGGGGTTCGACCGGTCAACCACAATCTCTCTTCTCTACAGGGACGTCTTCATCTGCTTCAAACAAATTCGATCCAATCTGTCTATAGTACTCATCTTTTAGTGCTGGATCGGCTACATAATGTATTTCTTTCATTTGTTCTTCATACTCCTAAATCAGCGTAGGGTCGGCCACATAATGCACTTCTTTAGGTTGTTCTTCATGCTAATCCTCACGTGTTGGGTCGGCCTCGTAAATAACCCTTTGTAGAGTAGCAGCAACATGTCGGCGATGTCGCGTAATTGGCGAAAGTCATTCTTGAAAGCTACCCAATCAGGATCTCCAAACAATCTCCAACAGGGACTCGGGTAGTCGGTAGTCATCGTTGGACGTGTCGACAAATATTCACGAGAGACTTACAAAGGTGGCACGCAAAATGATGTCCGTTGTTGATAGCCGCACACTGGAGGACTCCACGTCGCTGTGAAGAAGCTATTGGTGTGATTGACACGAAAAACAGAGCACAGATGAGCTTCGTGCACTGGCAATGCGATAAGAGCCTGGTGCACCGCCCGGCACTATAGCGGGCCGGTTATTGTAGCTACCAGGGGCCAACCCGGTCCACCAGTCCACTTAAAGTGATTGACTCTTCTCCTCTCCTTTTCCCCAACTCTCGTGCAGGGAGGAGAGGGGGAGAGGGAGGCGGAGGCAACGGCACAGTGGCTGAGGCAGAGCTGGAGGAGGGGAAGGAGGGGTCGGCAGCGGCGACGGCAGCCTGCGGGGCCGGTGGCAGCAACGACAGTCGGTGGCAGCGGCGGTGGAAGCAGCCGCAGCAGGAGCAGAGGAAAGCGCAGCACAGTAGTTGTGATGGCGGGGATGGTCGGGCCGACAGCGACAGCAGAGCCAACGGCGACCGCAGCGGACGGCAGGGACCTCGGTGGCGACGTCTCCCCCCGAGACTATGAGGGGAGAGGAGAGCCGGGAGCATGAGAGAGAGAGAAGAGAGAGTCACAGAGAGCAGAGGGAGACGAGAGAGGTATGGGAGAGACAGAGAGAGAGCCAAGAGGAGGAAGAAAGAGGGGGAAGCCGAGAAGAAGCAGATGTGTGGTGAAGGGAGGTGTTCGCGACGAGGAAGAACGAGAGTGAGAGCGAACAGCAGCGGACAGCCAACAAGAGACCGAGGTTTGCTTTGATACCAAATTTGATGCGGGACAAGGAGGGGAAGAGAGGGGGGGAAGGGAGATAGGGTCGGAATCCACTGGGAAGGGAGTGAAGGAGGTGGAGGAGGAAGATGAACAGGGGCGCACCTCTCTCACCAGACACTAAGCCATTTTTTTTCTTCAAAACATTCATTCCCAAACGTGGGGGGGTTACATGTATTTAAAGACCCACAGGCCCTTCTCACCTACCAAGGGCCCAAAAGACCAAAATACACCTTTCTAAATATCTAAATTTTTAAAAGAGAAAATTACATCGAGTGGTGCTTTAATGGACCAAACAAAATAAGCAAACAGCCCATGGCTTCTTTGCTGTAAATTTTCCATTCCCATCACCATCACATTCAAAACATTAAGGCAATGAGTGGAGAGGGATACTACATTATATTTTTCATTTGATTTTTATAACAACGTGACATGAGATTATTCAACGGACAAATACTTAAAGCTTTTAGGTGGAGAACCGAGTAAATATTTCTCAAAGGCTGGGTCATACATAGATCCATTAATCAAACCTTATGATAGGAACAACAATTCTTGAAATTCAAATGTGTGGGGAAGAGTGTCTGAATTGAAAGTGTCTATTGCTTTTGATGTGTTGCCCTCGTCATACATTGCATTCTTAGAGCACTGACTGGGCCATTATCTAAACAAAAAAAAAAAAAAAGAGATACTGAAATAAGTCCAGCATGCTTGAAAAGCACAACAGTTTCAAGATTGGAAACTATCACATTTGACAACAAGAGATAGTAGATGGTGTCCAATTAGAAAATGAAGCAAACAGATGAATGGGAGATCACCTTCAGCTTCCTTCTTTGCATTACGTTCTTCAGTCAGAAGTTTGTATGCAGCGCAAACAACATCTTCAGTCCCCTGTCTGTTTGCTGCACTTATGCAAAAAGGATCCAAGCCACGATCTTCTAGGCATCTTTTGAATGACTCCCACTGTTCATATGCCTCTGGAAGATCCATTTTGTTGTATACTACTATATATGGCTTTTCTGCAAGTCCTGGGCTAAATAGTTCCAGCTCCAAACGAACTGCATCAAACTCATATGCTGGCTGTTGGCTGAACCATCAACCACATGCACCTAATATCAAAAGCATCATTTATAAATCTGTACTTGTTTAAAATGCATCAAATGCTAAATAGTTTGAACTGTAGAAGGGTATAAATAGACTTGTGAGGAGTTTTTTTTTTTTTTGCAAAGAAAATCCCTTCAGTTAATAGAACAATACTAATTACAACACTTAAACCAACTCAGAAAATAGACTAAGTGGCTTAAACAATATCCAATGTTACTTCTATCTTGAATAACCAAGAGCTCCTATTATATGACAACAATGCCAAGTAAATCCTAATACATCAACTACTAATCAAATAATAAATGATCTCAAAACTGTGTAGAGAAGGTTACTTCATCCACTGCACATGCTGAAACAAACATCATCAGGGAGGAGGGCAGCCTTTCTCCCTCTTATTTTCTCCTTCTTTATTTCCTTATGTTTTTTTTCCCTCTAAACACCGTGTAATAAGAAAGATCTCAAAGGTTCTAGAAATGCTGAATGTTGGTGAAAGCAATTTAGCTCCATACTTCCAAATCGGGTGTTCATGAGTCATTTCTTACCTATATCATTTGTGCGCCTCTCCACCCACTAACTTGAGTTTTCATTGGCAGTTCAGTTCAATAAGATGGTATTTAGAGCCAATTCACTCACTGGGATCCCGTTGTGTGGCTTCGCACTGGGGTGCTGTCATTTGCATGAGTGGGGGCATTGACAGTGTTGGTTATGCATCTTATCAACAAGTGTTGTGATTGACATTTTCTGAACTGCTAAGCAGAGTAAAAATGCTCATGCCAAGACATTTTGACTCATGAAACGTAAATGGGCCATTTTTAAAAGTCTTTATATTTTCCTCTGTGCCTACCAACCTAATAGGATCTCTATCATCATCATCATCATCAGAGCCTTATTCCCATTATTTGGGGTCGGCTACATGAATCCTTTTCCGCCAAATTTCTATCAAGTGCTATAGTCGTGTTTAAACTCAAAAAGTCCAAATCCTTCTAATAACATCGCACCATCTCATTTTAGGCTTTCCCCTAGCTCTTTTACTAGCATCCACTAAAATTTGTGTCACATCTTTTAACCGGCGCCGAGTTAGGGCGACGATACACGTGTCCAAACCACCTAAGTCTATTTTCTCTCATTTTTCTATCAATTGGAGCTATCCCCAGATCCTCACGGAAGCGTTCATTCCTAATCTTATCTTTCTTAGTCTTACCACACATCCATCTCAACATCTTCATCTCTGCTACACATATTTTGTTATGTGTTCCTTTCGCACTGTCCAACACTCTGTGCCATATAATAATGCAGGCGTCACTGCCGTTCTATAAAACTTTCCTTTAAGTTTCACTGGTATACGACGATCACAAAGGACTCCTGATGCACTTCTCCACTTTACCCAACCTGCCTTAATCATGTGTGCCACATCGTCATAAATCTCCCCATTCTCTTGGATGATAGATCCCAAGTATCGAAAGCTACTACTCTTAGAAATATCTTGACCACCAATTTGAACCACATCTCCTTGAGGAACCCTTTGATTACTATAATTACAGTACATAAACTCAGACTTACTCCTACTAATTTTAAAACAGTTAGACTCCAAAGCATGTCTCCAACTTTCTAACTTAACATTTAAACCATCAATACTCTCATCAATTAAGACAATATCATCTGCAAATAGCATACACCAAGGGATATCATCATGCAAATGTTTTGTCACCTCATCTATAACCAGAGCAAAGAGATATGGACTTAGGGCAGAACCTTGATGCAAACCTATAGTGACCGGAAATTCACGGGTCTCTCCAGCAATAGTTCTCACACTAGTAGTAGCACCCTCGTACATGTCCTGATCAAGTCAACATATCCTTGAGAGACTCCCTTCTTTGTTAATGCCCACCAAATCAAGTCTCTCGGTACTCGATCATATGCCTTCTCCAATCAAGAAAAACCATATATAAATCTCTTCTCATCTCTCTATACTTCTCCATTAACTGACGCAATAAGAAAATAGCTTCTGTAGTAATCTACTAGGCATAAAACCAAATTGATTTTCTGATATACTAGTCATGCATCGCACTCGGCTCTGACTACTCTTTCCTAAAGTTTCATAGTGGACTCATAAGCTTAATTCCGCGGTAATTATTACAGCTTTGAATATCCCCTTTATTTTTATAGAAAGGAACTACAACACTTTTTCTCCATTCTTCTGGCATTCTCCGTTCCTTTAAAATTTTATTGAAAAACTTAGTTAACCATTTAATACCAATGTCTCCTAAGCCTTTCCACACTTCAATAGGTATGCCATCCGGTCCTAAGGCCTTACCCAATTTCATTTTTCTTAAAGCATCGCCCACTTCTGACATCTTAATACGCCTGAAATACTGATACTTATCAATTTTGTTGACTCTTGATTCTCTTCTAAGGAGGCATCCTTAAAATAATTTCCATTAAGTAATTTCTGAAAATAGTTATACCATCTCTCTTTAACCTCTAGATCGTTAACCAAAACCTTTTGATCTTCATCCTTAATGCAACGAATAATCTAAGTCTCTACTCTTCCTTTCTCTTAATTTAGCAAGTTTAAATATGTCTTTTTCTCCCTCTCGAGTTCCTAATTTATTATATAATTATTCATACGCCTTAGACTTAGCTTCACTAACTATTCTTTTAGCCCTATTTTTAGCTATTTTATAAGCTTCTAAAGTTTGATTATTTTTGTTTGTTTGCCAAGCTTTAAAACAATCTCTTTTAGCTCTAATGGTATTTTGAATTTCCTCACTCCACCACCAAGTCTCTCTTTCTATATTCCTTTTACCTTTAGATTTACCTAGGAGTTGATTTGCTACATTTTTATACAATTTGTGACATTATTCCACATTACATTAACTTCTTGATCTAAATTCCAGATATTTTCTTTTACTAGATGATTTTTAAATGTTTCTAAATTTTTACTTTTCAAATTCCACCACTTAATCTTAGCACAATTATTTATGATGGTTTTTCTTTTAAATTTTGGAATACGACTCTATTACTAGTAACCTATGTTGTGGGGCTAAACTCTCTCCAGAAATAACTTTGCAATCTTTACAAAACTCTATCAGCCTTTCTAATAAGAAAATAGTCAATTTGGCTCCTATGTGTTCCACTCTTGTAAGTTATTAGGTGTTCGTCTTTCTTCTTAAGAATGTGTTAGCAATTACTAGATCATAAGCCATAGCAAACTCAAGAATACTAGTACCCATTTCATTTCTCTCGCCAAAACCAAATCCTCCATGAATCCTCTCATATCCTCTATTACTTTCACCCACATGACCATTAAGATCCCCCAATAAAAATTTCTCTTCACTAGGGATATTTTGGATCAATCTATCAATAGCCTCCCAAAAATGTTTTTTAATGCTCTCTTCTAAACCCACTTGTGGTGCATATGCACTAACTACATTCAAAGTACCTCACCTACGATAAGTTTTATTAAGATAAGTCTATCTCCCAATCTATTAACTTCTACACTTTCTCTTTTAAGTCTTTATCTATTATTATGGCCACACCATTTCTAGAGTTACTAGTTCCTGTATACCAAATTTTATAACCATCATATCTTTAGTTTTAGATCCTTTCACCTAGTTTCTTGTAGACAAGCTATGCTAACCCTTCTATCCCTCATTAACTTGACCAACTCCAAACCTTACCTGTTAAAGTTCCTATATTCCAAGTAGCTAGACGAATCCTATGTTTTTGGACTAACTTCTTTACCCGTGTTCGTCCAACCCCACACGGGAACCCTTGCCTATTTGACACCGCAATCGGCGCCATCGCGGCGCATCGCTTATGGGGAACGCCCTAGCTGGCCCTAGCTCACTTATCATTCCATCCGGGTTCCGATGAAACGCGTCGCTTACGGGGGACGCCCTAGCATTAGCACAAATATTTAGATCAGAATTCATGTAAGGATTTGACGTTATTTTACTGCTGGCTGTCAACCTAACGCAAACCCTCCTCCTTTCTCACCCAGGCTTGGGACCGGCTACGGCGGAGTTCTAATAGGATCTCTATGCTTATGTCAAATGCTTTATGCTTGTAACAAGAAATTCAGATTTAGTTTGTTGTAAGCGGGCCTGATATGTATCCCTGCAGAAGAGTGCTTGTAAAAGAACTTCACATCGAATTTCTAAAAAAAAATATAAGACTATTAATGAGCTAATTCAAGTCTCATACCAACACTGAGCATCTTTCTGTGTGTCGTAAAAACTCGTGGCCTAAACCGAATCCCCGATGTGCACCTTCAAGCAAACCTGGCAAATCTGCTACAACCATAGTAGCATCATAGTCTAGTGAAACTACACCCAGATTTGGAAGCAATGTTGTGAAGGGATAGTTTGCTATTGTTGGCTCGGCAGCACTAATAGCACTTAGAAGTGTGCTTTTCCCAGCATTTGGTGCACCAACTATTCCCACATCAGCAACCAACTTTAGCTCCAAATCCAGCCACCTGAGAAAGAAAAGAATTAGTTAAAGCTAATAAATACAATAACTCCCCCCAATAGAGAAAAACACAAAATTAGAAGTCTTACTCATCCAAAATAATCAAACCAATGCCATTTATCAAAGAGAAACAGTTTAATCAGCTTACTTATATTTCTTGGTCAAATATGCATCCTAAAGATCAGATTGGAACAGAGGAAAGTTGAAGCACAGAAAAAGAAAAATAAGATATCTCTCTATCCTGGATTATTCCACTTTTCTAACTGAAAAGGGAAAAAAATCAAAACTAGGTGACCAAAAAACACGCTGAAATACTGATTTTGTCATAAATAATTTCTGAGGCTTATTCTTCACCATCAGATTCAATCATCTGAAATCAAAGTCTCAGTGTTGAGCTTGGATTTCAGTAAGAAATGACCAATCTGAATGGACTAGAGAGATACAAAATATTTCTGATCATTTGGCTCTTGATGCTAGGCAGCTTCAGTGGCCTTCACTCTTTTTCCTTCCTGATGAGAGTGAAGGTGCTTCACTACATATGTGAGGCCTATGCGAAAGTACAACTTTCTAGGCTTACACTTTCTTTGCACATACAGTTATGATATATCGAGCAGCTTGAGGTAAGATCTACCTTTCTCTGGTGTTCCCCTAAATGCCTCTACATGTTTTAAGAACCTTCTCTGCAACAGAATCACCAAAAAGTACTAGATATTCCTATTTTAAAACTCCTCTTTTTTGTCAAAAGATGTCATAATCTGGAGCTCAAATGAACTTTCCACAAGAAGAAAAGTGAAACAAGTTTTCATTCACCAAACTAGTCTCACATCCATAGTGATTACAAGCCTACAACTATTAAGTGACACCAGAAATGAGTAGTTTTACCTACAAGATTCATTACATTTTGGCAATATCAACATCTCATTGATAAATTACCCACTGTGACCAATATGAAACAAGTATAACTACCGATGGAGGGAACAAAAAGGCAGCCATTTGCTATATCTTCTTAATCACAATGTTTGTACAAAATTAAGATAAAATTCAACATACTAACGACCATTTCATGTAAAATGAAAGGACAAAATTGTATGACAGAGAATATAGAAAGAAATCAGATATCGCAAGCATGTCATGATAACCAAAGGTTCACTTAATAGTTAGCTCACTTTACCAGATCCTGATAGCATAAGAAATTACACATGGCACCGCTTGCATAATTTGCAATAGCATACACATATTTCGAGATGGATAATAGGCATAATGCGCACTTACATTTCAGCACCCTCTTCCCCATTCTCCGCAATTTTCGGAACCCTGTTTGTCCCTGACTTGAAAGAAGCATTTCCCCTCCCGCCGCGCCCGCCTGGCAAGAGCAAAGCACGATGTCCAGGGTGCATCAACTCCAGCAGCACCTCACCTCCACCCCACCTTTCATGGCCTCCCTGATCACGGTCCCCGGCGCAACCTTCACCACTACATCCTCGCCCTTTGCCCCAGCCTGCTTCCTCCCCTGTCCATGCCCTCCCTACCCGCCCTGAAGTGCACGTTCTTCCGGAATGGCAGCAGCGAATTCATGGATCCGTCGACTTCGATATACACATTGCCTCCCCTACCCCCGTCACCGCCGGACGGGCCACCATATGGTACGTACTTCTCCCTCCGAAAAGCCACGACGCCGTTGCCGCCATTTCCCGCCTTCACATAAATCTTTGCGGTGTCGAAGCACCTCATAACCGCCGGGACTCCCTTTTCCTTCTCTTCACCTTCCTCTTCCTCCACATCCAGCTCCTCGCCGCCGCCAACAAAGGCCCTCATTTCACTCTCCTCGTCCACGAAACCCAACCCCATCAAACCCTCGAAGATGTCATCTCCCGCGTACTCCTCCCCATCATCCACCTCTGCCTCGTCCACGTCCTCGTAGTCATCCTCACCATCCACTGCATCCCATTTCTCTGCAAAGGCCTTCTCAGCAGCCACCCGGCTGACCGTCGCCGAGTCCCTCAGCTTAATCTCGCCGGGGGATTCTACCCGGTGGGACGACAGGTCCGGCAGGACGAAGTCTTCCTTGGGGGGGAGGCGGTGTAGGTGGTGGCCTCACCGCCGCCGGAAGACAAAGAGCGGTCGGCGACGAGCGGGGGGTTTGTATCTCGGTCCCGGCGGGAGGATCTCCGGCGGCCAGGGGAAGTTCGTCGGCGAGGGTCCCGGTGGCCGGAACAGCAGCGGGCGGGGCCGGCGCAGGAGGGGAGGAGGCAGGGGAACGTTAGCCGTGCCAGAGTGGCCATTGATGGGTTGCGTCGGTGCCCGGCAAGCAAGTTTTTGCTCGCTTTACTGATTACTCCTCCCCGTCCGGAGGTTGGTCCGTCGTTTTGTGCCGTTTCATGCACATAACGGATAAGGAGAAAGGAAATAAAAATATATTCTTATTTGAAACTAAATATAGATTTATTATTTGAAAAATATTTATTATAAAAAATTTTTGTAATAAAATTGAGATAGATCGATAAAAAAATATTATTATTAGATAACACGCATTATAAAATATAATATTTATTAGGATAAATTAATTAAAAGTTTTTAACAGATATTTAATTTATTTTCTAGTCTCTGACAGAACTGTAACTCATTACAGTAAGTGTTATCTTTGGTTACAGTGTACGTTAAATCATGTTACAATAATGACATTCCTATTATAGTTAGGGACTTTCAATTGATTTCTCCTATTTATTAAGAACCTCACCCAATAAAATTATAGGTCTTCTTATTTTAATAAATATTTACTCAAATATATCTCATTCAAAAATTATGTCTTTTTTGCTATGTGTACAATTTTGCCACATCTTTTTGTTTTCTTCTTTTTTAAAAAACTAGGTCAACATCCTCTTTAGAAAGAGAGAGAGAAGAGCCCGCCATCGTGGGTAGAAAGAGAGTGCGGGGGAGAGAGAGCAGTGAGAGAGATAGAGAGTGAGCGTGAGGAGGATAGTAAAGAACGTGCATAGAGAGAGAGAGAGAGAGTGAAAGAGAGCACGCGAGGGAGAGAGGGAGTAACACCTCATATAAGAATATGTTAAATGGACTAAATTAGCAAACTACCAACAACTCGGACTAGTCATTTTAAGAGCTCGAGTAAGAAAAGAATTATGAAGTTAAGTGTACTCAGTTGGGAGTAGTCCCAAGATGAGTGATCTTCCTGAGAAGTCTACCAACTAGCACGGTTGTTGGGTCAGTTTGCTGGTTAAGTCGTCACAAATGGTATCAGAGCCTTATCCAGTCAAAAGTGCAGGCACTAAGTGCCACATAGGGTAAAATGCTACGCTATGGGAGCCACCTCTTGAGGCCATAATGGCGCAAAGTGATACATAGTGGGAGCCACCTCTTGAGCTTGTGGGGGGCACCTCTAGAATCCTGTTTGCCTGGGGTTTGATTGTGTGCTATATGTGAGCAGCAACGAGAACGTCGCTTATATAAGAGGGGTAGATTGTAACACCCCATATAAGAATATGTTAAATAGACTAATTAGTAAACTACCAACAACTCAGACTAGTCATTTTAAGAGCTCGAGCAAGAAAAGAACTATGAAGTTAAGCGTGTTCAATGGGAGTAGTCCCAAGATGGGTGACCTTCCTGGGAAGTCTACCAACTAGCACAGTTGTTGGGCCAGTTTGCTGGTTGGGTCTGTTGCCCAGTTGACAAGCCCAGAGGGGGGGTGAATGGGTCTTTTAAAATTATTCTACAAGATACCTGAAAACAAACAATATTCACACAAACCTTCTTCGAAGGAGGTTAGTGACTGTTAGTTTAAGATATCAAACACACAAAGAAGATAATCACACAACACAAGATTTATTCTGGTTCGAACCTCCTTTCCTTAGGAGTCCTACGTCCAGTCTCTGAGCAACAACTCAGGATTCCACTAACTAGAGTACAGTCCCCCTAAGGACACAACAACACCCACCTCAGCTGGTCTTCCTTCACAACCGAAGGGAACAACAACACCCTGGATTCCTCACCAGGTCTTCCTTCACAACCGAAGGGAAACTACATCCTGGATACCACCAGGTCTTCCTTCACACCTGAAGGGAACAACAACTTAAAGAGAATTGAATGAAAATCAAGCCCCTAGATCAAGCTTTTGACAAGCCAAGATCTGAAGCAACTAGTGTTGAGAGCAAAGATCTAAAACAAAGCACACTCTCAGAACTACACTGGCTCTTTTAAAAAATCTATTACAGCACAGTGAGCGAAGAGCTGAAGGTGATGAGGAAAAGTATAAGGTTCGTGGCTCTAGACTTTCTTCAGAAGAATTTGAATGCTTGAACATGCGTTGTATGTCTTCTGTTCTTCTGACTTGTATTTATATCTTCAATTTGAAATCTAGACGTTGAAGTGTCTGTTGTCTCTTTCTTGAGTAGTCGTTAGACTGAATGACACCTGGAGTCTTGGAAGCTTCCAGTCAACAGTCTTTTGAGCACGCGAAAAGATGAGATCTTCAGAAATATCCTTTGGCTTCTATTTTGTTTAACGTTGTAACATGGAGCTGGATCAGAGGTCTGCACAAATGTCAATCTCAAATAGCAGACTGCTAGGCTGTCTCTGATGTCAGTCAACGTTAGTAGCAATAGACATGAAAATAGTAAAGCCAAATAGCTGAGTCTAAAACACGTTATCAGAGTAAGCATGATAAAGGATGATATCGTCTGCATGCATGCAGAGAAGCGTTCAGATCTCATAAATGTAGGAGCGTCAGAGAGATATCTACGTGGACTTTGACCAGTCAACGCTTTTAATATGAATAAGATATCAAGTCAATATGAAATCGATGACTATATGACTTATGAAATCGTTATGAATAAGTCAGGTTGACCAAGTCGTTATGAGACAGAAGAAATCGTTGTGAGACACTTAACAAATCGTTATAGAAAGCAAATCGTTGTGTTCACTTATCAAGTCGTTATGAGCTCTAAAGAAATCGTTGCGTAAAAGCAAATCGTTGTGAGCGAGCAAGTCGTTGCGAGTTCTAAAGAAATCGTTGCGTAAAAGCAAATCGTTGTGAGCGAACAAGTCGTTGCGAGTTCTAAAGAAATCGTTGCGTAAAAGCAAATCGTTGTGAGCGAGCAAGTCGTTGCGAGTTCTAAAGAAATCATTATAACAACTTATGAAATCGTTACAACAAGCAAGTCATTGCGAGTTCTAAAGAAATCGTTATGACAACTTATGAAATCGTTAACAAGCAAGTCCTTGCGAGTTCTAAAGAAATCGTTATGATAACTTATGAAATCGTTACAACAAGCAAGTCGTTGCGAGTTCTAAAGAAATCGTTATGATAACTTATGAAATCGTTACAACAAGCAAGTCGTTGTGAATTCTAAAGAAATCGTTATGACAATTTATGAAATCATTACAACAAGCAAGTCGTTACGAGTTCTAAAGAAATCGTTATGACAACTTATGAAATCGTTACAACAAGCAAGTCGTTGCGAGTTCTAAGAAATCGTTATGATAACTTATGAAATCGTTACAACAAGCAAGTCGTTGCGAGTTCTAAAGAAATCGTTATGATAACTTATGAAATCGTTACAACAAGCAAGTCGTTGTGAATTCTAAAGAAATCGTTATGACAATTATGAAATCATTACAACAAGCAAGTCGTTACGAGTTCTAAAGAAATCGTTATGACAACTTATGAAATCGTTACAACAAGCAAGTCGTTGCGAGTTCTAAAGAATCGTTATGATAACTTATAGAGTCGTTACGACAGGCAAGTCGTTGCGAGTTCTAAAGAAATCGTTATGATAACTTATGAAATCGTTACAACAAGCAAGTCGTTGCGAGTTCTAAAGAAATCGTTATGACAACTTATGAAATCGTTACAATAAGCAAGTCGTTGCGAGTTCTAAAGAAATCTGTTGCCCAGTTAGCTAGCCCAGAGGGGGGGGTGAATGGGTTATTAAAACTTTGATCTTTGATTGGAACCTGTTCACTAAAAGGATTACAACAACTTAAACGAAGATTAGAGTTAGAGAAAATGAGATAGCAAACACACAAAGCACAACCACAAGACACACATATTTTTATCCTGGTTCAGAACTCCTCTCCACAGGAGACCTACGTCCAGTCCCTGAGCAATACCTCAGGATTTCACTAACAAGGGTACAGTCCCCCTTAAGGACACTACAACACCCAGCTCAGCTGGTCTTCCTTCACACCCGAAGGAACAACACCCTGGATACCACCAGGTCTTCCTTCACACCAGAAGTGACTATAACATGATGTTTTTGTTACTCTTTCAATATACTTAAAATTAGCTTTATAGGCTGTATTTTTCTTTAGGAACAAATCTTGGAGTTGGATACACCTTAGGTGGAATTATAGTTTCTGCATTTTCAGGTGGTGTGTAGCCTACACCATCTTTTCTCTTACCTGAGCGTCTAGCTCCTTTTAATATTAAGGGATTCTTACCATTTGTAAATTTTTCTAATGTGCTTGCTAATTTCTCATTCTCTTCATTTAGATTTTTAATCTCTTTTCTTATTCATCTACACTTTCTTGTTTTTCTAATTTGTTATTTGTTTATTCTTAACTTTTAAGTCTTCACACAACAATTCATTTCTTCTTTTTAGTTCGATTAATTACTTTCTAGTTCTTCATTTTCTGTTTTTAAGTCTGAGTTAGTGTTTTCTAAGCATGTATTATTCTTCTTACTAATCTTAAGTAGTTTAGACACCTCTTTATATTTGTCGTAACGTTCATTGAAGGCGCTTTCCAAATTGTCAAGATCTGAATCAGAATTATTACAAGAGTCGAAAGAAGAGTCAGAGGTTACCTTTTCTTCGATGTTGGCCATGAGAGCCAGGTTGGCTTCTTCTTCATCACTGCTTGAGCTTGACTCACTGCTGTTCTCCCAATCAGTTGCCATTGCCTTTTTCTTGTATCTTCTGAACTTCTTGGAGCTATCCTTCTTCTTGTGATCATTTTTCTTTAGCATTGGACAATCTGCCTTGATATGTCCAGGCTTTTTGCATTCATAACAGATGGTCTCCCCTTTCTTCATTTCTTTGCCATCTGATCTTTTGAAGTCTTTATTTTTCTTAAAGTACCTTCTGCCGGATTGGAATTTTTTCTTCTTGGCCAGGATGCGTTGCAATCTCTTAGAGAGCATTGCTTCTTCATTTTCGCTGTCTACCTCACTCCCGCTAGAGCTTGCTTCTGATGACTCTTCTTCTGCTTTCAAAGCATTGGAGTGCTTCTTTCTGTTAGATGATTCTCCTAGCCTTTCCATGTTGATCTCATGGGCCATGAGGGACCCGATGAGCTTTTCTACTGACATTCTCTTAAGGTCATTAGCTTCTTCGATAGCTGTGACCTTTGGTGTCCATGAAGATGGCAAGGATCTGAGAATCTTTCTTACCATATCTGCAATCTCATAGGACTTTCCTAGACTGGCTAAACCATTGGTGATGTCAGTGAATCGACTGAACATCTGGGTGATTGACTCACCTGACTGCATTTGAAATCTCTCATACTGAGTGACAAGAATGTCGATTCTTGTCTCCTTTACTTTATCTGTACCTTCGTATGTGATCCTAGCTTTTCCCACATTCCTTGGAGGATTTGCAGGCTGAGACTCTGTTAAACTCCTTCTTGCTTAGAGCACAACATAAAATGCTCTTGGCTTTACAGTTCAAGGAGATTTTCTTTCTGTCTTCATCTGTCCATTGTGCTTTCTCATTTGTGACAACCAGGTCACCTTCTTCTACTATCGACCAGATTTGATAGTTGTGGCCTTGTAGAAAATATTCCATTCTGGTCTTCCAATACGGATAATCTTCACCATCGAACAAAGGGGGTCTGTTGACTGACTGACCTTCGAAGTTGCCTTGGGCTGCCATTGATCTTTGCTCTTCAGATCGTTGGATCTTCTTCTTTGTCGAAGAGACTCGCTCTGATACCACTTGTTGCCCAGTTAGCTAGCCCAGAGGGGGGGGTGAATGGGTTATTAAAACTTTGATCTTTGATTGGAACCTGTTCACTAAAAGGATTACAACAACTTAAACGAAGATTAGAGTTAGAGAAAATGAGATAGCAACACACAAAGCACAACCACAAGACACACAGATTTTTATCCTGGTTCGGAACTCCTTTCCACAGGAGACCTACGTCCAGTCCCTGAGCAATACCTCAGGATTTCACTAACAAGGGTATAGTCCCCCTTAAGGACACTACAACACCCAGCTCAGCTGGTCTTCCTTCACACCCGAAGGGAACAACACCCTGGATACCACCAGGTCTTCCTTCACACCAGAAGGGAACAACATAAAGAGAGGATTGAAAGACAAGCCTCTAGATCAAACTGCAACAAGCAATGATCTGAAGGACCTAGCACTGAGAGCAAAGAATCTAAATCTAGGCTCACTCTCAGAACTACACAAGCTCTCTTCAAATGATCTTTCACTAGCTAGTAGAGAGCAAAAGAGCAAAAGCTAAGAGGAATGAAGTTTTCTGCTCTACACATTTCTTCAGAAGAATTTGAATGCTTTTCTTAAACGTTATTTTGCTTCTGTTCTTCTGACTTGTATATATATCTTCAATTTGAAATCTAGACGTTAAAGAGTTCGTTGTCTCTCTTTTAAGTAGTCGTTAGACTGAATGATATCTGGAGTCTTGGAAGCTTCTAGTCAACAGTCTTTTGATTACTTGAGCACGCAAAGAGATGAAATCTTCAAAGATATCCAACGGCTTCTATTTGATTAACGTAGCACCATGAAGCTAGTTCAGAGGTCTGCACAGGTGTCAATCTTAAATAGCAGACAGATAAGCTATTTCTGATGTCAGTCAACGTCAGTAGCAATAGTCATGAAAATAGTAATGCCAAAAGACTTAGGTCTAAAAAAAAAAACGTTATCAGAGTAGGCACGTTAAAGGATGATATGGTATGCATGCATGCAGAGATACGTTCAGATCTCATAAATGCAAAAGTGTCAGAGAGATGTCTACGTGGACTTTGACTGGTCAATGCTTTAAGATGAATAAGATATCAAGATATGAAATCGATGACTGTATGACTTATGAAATCGTTATGAGTCATAGCAAATCGTTATGAACACTTATCAAGTCGTTATGAACTCTAAAGAAATCGTTATGATAACTTATGAAGTCGTTACAACAGGCAAGTCGTTGCGAGTTCTAAAGAAATCGTTATGATAACTTATGAAGTCGTTACAACAGGCAAGTCGTTGCGAGTTCTAAAGAAATTGTTATGATAACTTATGAAGTCGTTACAACAAGCAAGTCGTTGCGAGTTCTAAAGAAATCGTTATGATCACTTATGAAGTCGTTACAACAAGCAAGTCGTTACGAGTTTCAAAGAATCGTTACGAGAACTAAAGAAATCGTTACGGCTAGCAAGTCGTTACGAGTTTCAAAGAAATCGTTACGAGAACTAAAGAATCGTTACGGCTAGCAAGTCGTTACGAGTTTCAAAGAAGTCGTTACAAGAACTAAAGAAATCGTTACGGCTAGCAAGTCGTTACGAGTTTTAAAGAAATCGTTACGGCTACCAAGTCGTTACGAGTTTCAAAGAATCGTTACGAGAACTAAAGAAATCGTTACGGCTAGCAAGTCGTTACGAGATTCAAAGAAATCGTCATGATAACTTATGAAATCGTTACGACAGACAAGTCGTTGCGCCTTCAAAAGAAATCGTTGCGATGTCTTATAGAATCGCTATGAGATCTTTACGAAATCATTCTGATTATCAATAGAAGTCTATATGAATATGAAGAGGTTGATACAAAGACTTGGTCAAGACATGAAATGAGACTTTACCTGATTATCTTGAACTTTCTTTTTGCTTTTACTTCCTGTCCTCAAGACTCAAGTAATTCATTAGTAATGTTTTGTTAATCATCAAAATTAATATATAAATAAATGAGTTATTTTATATGGGGACAGTTTGGTCATCAAAATCGTTATGATAACTTATGAAATCGTTACAACAATCAAGTCGTTGTGAGTTCTAAAGAAATCGTTATGATAACTTATAGAGTCGTTATGACAGGCAAGTCGTTGCGAGTTCTAAAGAAATCGTTACGGTGACTTATGAAATCATTACGACATCGACTTGTTTGAAACAACATGACTTTTCAATCTTATAAGGAAATCGTTATGAATTTCAACAGAAATTGATATGGACTTAGAGAAATATCATGTTGAAAAGATTAAAGCTTCAGAGAAGTAATGCATACCTTTATTGGCTTGATTGACCTTGGTATTTTTCCTGTACTTTAAGACTTAGAAATATTCATTAGACATTATTTATAAAAACTAGTTTAGTTTTGTTAATCACCAAAAATACATTAAAATTTCATGGGGACAGACTGATCATCAGGGTCGTCACATAGGGAGACAAAGAAAGGGGGAGAGGAAGAGAAAACATAAGGGGGGAGAGAGAGCAATGAGAAAGAGAGAATGAGAGATAAAGATAGAGTGCGAGGGGGAGATAGAGAGCACACATAGAGAGGAGAGACAACGCATGAGAGAGAGCACACAAGAGAGAGTACACATGAAAGAGAGATGAAGAGGAGAGAGAGAGCATCAGATAAAGATGCACAAGAGAGAGATATCTATAGGAGAGAGAGACCTAATTGTATAATCTAAGAGTTATTTGTGTAATTTAGACTAATTGTACAATTTATGGGCCTATTTGTGTATCGAGGTTAATTATATAATTTGGAGTCAAATTGTGTAATTTGAGAGCTAGTTATTTAACTTGGAGCCTAATTGTGTAACTTGGATGCTATTTATGTATAATCTAAGAGTTATTTGTGTAATTTAGACTAACTGTACAATTTATGGGCCTATTTGTGTATCGAGGTTAATTATATAATTTGGAGTCAAATTGTGTAATTCGAGAGCTAGTTATTTAACTTGGAGCCTAATTGTGTAACTTAGATGCTATTTATGCAATTTGGGGCAAATTATGTAAGTTGGACCCTATTTGTATGAGTTTAGCTAATTATGTAAAGGAATTTTCTAAATAATTTTATTTTAATAAATATTTACTTAAATATATCTACCGCAAATTAATTTAGAAAATAGTGCCTAGTTTTTGCTAATTGTACAAATTTGTCTCATCTTTTTTATATTTATTATTTTTATGTCATATCACCAATCCCATGGAGAGAAGAGAGAGAGAGAGAGAGAGCCAGCACTCCCAATGATGCTCACAATGGCAAGAGGAGAGAGAGATCATGGGGGAGAGAAAGAAAGAGAGAGAAGTGCTCACGGTAGAGATCTTAAAAGAATAAAGTTTTGTATATATACTCATAATTAGATGATTTAATTAGAATTCTAAATTTTGAAGGTCAAAAATTATGAAAAAGACATGATTATGAATATTCTTGATTTTAGATGAATTTTGACATATACCTAAAATTTGAATGTTTGTGTATGATTGTACAAATGAAATAAATGTTAAGTGGTTGTTCATGAGGGGTTTATAATTGTACAAAGTGTGTAAGCTACAGTAAATTTGTGTAAGTTACACAATATCAGTGTAAGCGGTAGAGAAAGTGTATAAGTTATACCGAGTTAGTGTAAACTGTAAAGAAAATGTGTAAATTTATTGAAATTGTGTAAGTTACATGAATTTGTGTAAGCTACTAAAAATGTGTAAGTTATGTTGAATTAGTGTAAGCTAAAATGAGTTTGTGTAAGCTACACTAAAAGTATGTAAGTTACTGAATCAGTGTAAGTTACATTGAAATTGTGTAAGTGTTATTGAATAGTGAGTTACATTGAAAGTCTGTAAGTTACACTGAATTAGTGTAAGCTACAGAGAATATGTGTAAGCTATATAGAAATTGTGTAAATTATACTGAAATTGTGTAAATGTCACTGAATTAGTGTAAGTTACACTGAAAGTTTGTAAGTTACATTGAATTAGTGTGAGCTACAGAGAATGCATGTAAGCTATATAGACTAAATTTAATTTAAGTTGCATGCGATGTATGTGTCGCCTTGTCTGCAACGAGTCATTACGTGCTTTGCCATCGCCTTCCTCTATCTCGCTTACGCCATCTTTTGAATCTAAAATATGAATTGTTCATAATTAACATTTAAATTGTTAATAATTAATCAAATTAATATCATGAAATTTAAACCACTTATGAAATATGCCATGTTTGTCTCAGAGTTAATTACTATCATTAATTAAATTTAAAAAAATAATATAAAATAATGTATTTATTTAATAATTTAAAAAATACACCATCTTCTTAAAAAATTAATTTTGAGATGATTTGAAATTTTAAAGTTTCATGCATGTGTCAAAATTCATTTAAAGTTAGTAGGATTCTTAATTACATTTTTTAGAATTTGTAACTCCCCAAATTTAAAGTTTTAATCAAATCATCTAACTAAGGGTATATATACAACATCTGATTTATTAAGGTCGCTAGACACCGCACAAATGCAAAGTGGCTTCTTCTTCCCTTGCACCTCTCTCTCTCTCTACACATCTCCCCCTAAGTGCCTCTCTCTCCGCCCCCCATTTTCTCTCTCTCCTCCCTCACATACACTTCTCTTCCCCTAAGGTGCTTCTCTCTCTCCCCCATGCATTTATCTCTCTCTCCCACTGTGCTCTCTCTCTCACTACTCTCTCTCTCTCTCTCTCTCTATCTCCCTCTCTCTCTCTCTCTCTCTCTCTCCGCTCTTTCTGTAGTGTTTCTCTTCGTTCAAACCCAATACCTAATAACGAGTCTGAAATGACTCTGCCTCCCGCGAACAGGCTGAAACCTCACTAGGGATACCATTACTCAAGTCTATGAGACATAAAAGAAAACTCCATTAAAACACACATAGAATCGCATACTTTATACAATCTCACCCCTATTTACATAAAGTTTATATAGCAAGTTCTCATTAAGTCAAAGAAAACAAAGTACGTCAACCTGGGACATATCCCGAGGTAAAACAGGAAGTACATTACACTACTGGTAGGGGAGACCCCCTCCGTTACAGTGCGGCTCAAAACTAGACAAGAAACGGAACCCTCTTACTCTCCGTCACCGGAAAGGGGAAAGTAGGGGGGTGAGTCTCGCAAGTCACCAGCTCAGTAGGGGAAAACTCTCCAAAATAAACACACCACAAACACACGAGGAGGAGGAGTGAACAACTTATATAACTAATCAATTAATAGAGTTAAACATATGCTGAACTATATACTGCAATTAAAAGTAGACAAGTAGTACTGAGCACTAATAAATAAATAGCAAACCATGTACAGGGTACAAGCTAAAAGAGAACAACGTTACACTCAGGTCGTGAAGTCTGATCACGACACCAGCTACTAACCTGCACAAACACATAGGAAAACCTCTCAGTCTCATAGTCACAGACAACAAGTCTAACTGCGGCTCCACCTCTGCAAAACAAGAATTATGGAGTCCAACCAACACCACCTGCTAGCTACCAAGCTGCAGATCCAGTCTGACACACCTCTAGGATTTCGGAGTCCCTAAAGTGCGGTTGTGGAACACAGGACTAGATGGGGACCATTATATATATGATGTTCCCGTTCCTACAAGCGACTGAGCAAAAACCAACCACATCACTGCCCCACTGACATCTTTCCCTCAGCCGACATACAACTCGACAAACGAGTGAGGGTGTCCAAGAAGATGACATAGATCTTGATGGTACATACAGTAGGGGACAACCCCGAGTACAACGTGCCTGACTCACAAGAACCTAAGGTACCCGACTAAAAGGCAACCATGGTAAACGTGGTACTACCAAGTCCAATCTCACACTCAAACCACGTAAACATGATGTCTATACCTTACTGTGTGACCATGAACCTTTATTAATAGCCAAATACCATTAACCATGGTCTATAAGACCCACAATCCTCCAACATGACCATTAAGCCTCGGAACATAGAACGCATTGAGATTAGGTGTCGCGTTCAGAACGTGACGCCCCGATATAGCGCATTCAGATGTGAATGCATCGGGTTAGTCCGTCGCATTCAGAACATGACCATGGAGTCCGTCGCGTTCAATATAGAATATTGGTCCAGAAAACTTGCACCAGAAACTCCACCAAACTCACTACTTAACTGCTATGATCAATTACAACATCATAAACCATTACCCTACCATACATACACCTACTAGAACCTTTTACATGCATCAAATCCATCAAATATACAAAACTAAGATGAACCAAAGAGAATCTCCCTACCAACACGAAGAAGAATTCCAATCAATTGGCATTTCTCATGCTCCGTACAACCTCCTCACGCCAAGAACATGCCGAACCACAAGCTTTAGAGTCAAATCACCCAGAAAGTTTCAAAACTCCTTCCCTCCACTGAAAAGCTTCCTTCTCTGTTTGGCCGACCTAAAGTCATTTAGCAGTTGGAATCAAGAACACGACGTAGCAGGCCGTCGCTTAAGAACGCGACGTTCCAGGCCGACGCGTTCCCGAAAATCGACCACCATGCGTCAGCCATGCATGCGTCATGTGTCTCTCATGTAGTTGAAAACCGAAAACAAGCGTGAGGATCGAACGCGATGTAGGTGGGGAACGCGTTTGAATGCGACGCCCTCCCCGTCGAATTCTCAACAGAGAACCAGTGAGACTAGTGGTCCGTATTTCGGCCCACAACACCCATCACGACCAGCCAAACCTCAAAACTAAACCAAGGCCACAAACATTGGCCCACAAGCCACCAAACTACAATCCGAACGGTCATAATGTTACACTTTCTCTCTCTCTTCTACACTATCATCTTCTTCTTCCTACATTACTGCTCTCTCTCTATTCTCTCATGGGATGGGTGATATGGCATAAAAATAATAAAACATAAAGAAGATGTAGCAAGTTTGTAAAGTTGGAAAAAAATGCTTAGTTTTGTAAATAATTTAGGGTGGGCATATTTGGATAAATATTTATTAAAATAAGATTATTCCACAAAAATCCCATTATGTAACTTAGAGACAATTATGTAACTTGGGGAATAATTATGTAATCTAAGGCCTATTTTGGAGCTGAGGTTATTGTGTAACTTAGGGCTAAATTGTCTATCTTGAGGTTAATTGTGTAACATAAGGGCAAATTGTGTGACCTTGGGCTCATTATGTAACATGGGGCTAATAGTTAATGTGTGGGTTATTGTATAATCTGGGGGGCTAATTAGTAACTTGAGGGCTAATTGTGTAATTTGTGAACTAAGGCTATTGTATAACTTGAGGTCAAATTGTGTAACTTGGGGTTAATTGTGTACTAATTGTGTAATCTGGGCCTATTTGTGTAACTGAGGCTAATCAGTAATTGTGGTCAAATTGTGTACTTGGAGGCTATTTGTGATTTTTGACCAAATGTGTGTAATATGGACTATATTTATGTGATGGACCATACTTTATGTAACCTAAATCATAATTGTGTAATTTAAACTAAATTTGTGTAGTCTTGATTTTATTTGTCTCTCATGCACTCTCTCTATCTTCTCTGCATCTCTTTCTTGCATGCACTCTCTCTCTCTCTCTCTCTCTCTCTCTCTCTCTCTCTCTCTCTCTCTCTCTAATCCTTCATTCATGTAATGTCCAAGACTCTGCAAATAGGTATGGCACAAATCTAGTCCTATTTTGATTCCGAATTGATAGAAACTCCTTTCTATTAAACTAAGCAACCTTGGCTAGGATTTTCGGTTATGACTTTGTGGGACATTCTCTCTTATGATATTGAGAGTGAATGCATGTTGATCACTCAGTTGCCTTTGGATAATCTGTCTTATACCTAATTATCATACTGTATTAGATCCACAGAGGGCAAACCTATAAACCTGGTGCTAAAGCACATAAATCTCCACGCAAGACATTCTTGATGTCTCAAATCTGAGGATCCATTACACTACTATGCCTAAAAGAATCCTAATTGATAGTTAGTTATCCATTACTATTTAGCATTCTTAACAGCAGATAGTTCAGCGAACTCATTCTCTAATGAGCATCTGCATGATATACCCTTAGTGTCTCCACATAAACTATTCTAACATCAATCACCTCCATCATATAGATAGGTGTATCATGCACTGATCTATATGACCCATTTGATGTCCCTCTCAAGTGTCCTATGATAGGAATATTTCAAACTTGTGTTTATAAAGAATCAATCTCATTATCATAATCTCGTTTATGATCTAATCCTCATTTGCACAAGTTTGTGAACTTTATTGTGCACAAACTGTATAAGGCAATAATACTAAGTATATTGAATGAAATGTCACAATACCAATAAAGATTATAAGTGACCCAAAGAGTGATTAGCATACTCAGCACCTAATGCTAGCACTAAATAGATGATGTGAGACCCCGTTGCGACCTTGTGGTTGCCTCAAAGCCTGTGACTACTCCAATATGTATCAGACACACCAGCCCTATTGGTCTACTCATGTCTCTCCATAACCACCGCCTAAAGCCATGGTCTCCATCGCGTAGTTGTCCACACCCAGGTCCATTGTAACCCATGAGATCTACCAACCTACAACTACGAAGGGTGGGCCTCTCCGTTGTACTCCTCTCTTCATTTTCCCCAAGAGACTCAATCGCCGAACAACATCTCCCACTCAGTCGCATGGTGGTACGTGCTCACCCTTTCTTTTATTTTTCTCTAGTATTCAATCTTCTTTGCCACCAGTGTGAGGTGGGATACCTACTAGGTTGTGAGTGCGTGGCCTCTTTCCCTATGGCTTTAGGAACTTGTTGGTGGACTCATCTTTAGTTAGTGATAGTTCCTAAATACTGACAGTCCGACATTCCTATTGCACAAGGACGGATCTTCAACATCGTTTCTGTTTGAGCATGTCATCTGAGCTATCGTGTGTCCATTTGCACATTTGTCTCGTATGTGTCATTGTTGATCTCTCACCTAAACTATGTTGGTGCATCACCACTAGACTGTCTCGCATCAACTTTGCTGTGTTTGGGTGGGAATCTATTCTAAAGCACAAATTGGGAAATGTTTATGAAAATACTCATGAGAAAGTTGCAGGTAAGTGAGGCAACGAGCATACGATGGGAGTCCTACTTCCTGTCCACAACTTTTGTGCAGGATGATGGGGATTATTAAGATTTAAGGGCTACTTCTCTTCTTTCTTCTTTCGTTCGTACTTTTCGTAATTTGGGATCTGAAATCTGATTTCTTTGCCTCCATTTGCTCCTTCTCCCCCCATTCTTTTCTTCACGAACGTGAGTAGAGGCAGGAAAAACCTCACTAGACCATGGTGAGAAGGGCCTTCGATTTCCTTCAGCAACCCAGCTAGTCAAACTTCACCAAGATCTTTAGGTTATGCTTCTAGTTTCCAAGAAAGGCGATTTATTTGGTTCTCATTTGATATGAAGTTGTTATTTTTTTAGTTTCATAGTGGCCCCAACCCACTATGGGATCAAACCAGGTACCTCCCATCCCACCCAAACCTCTGTCCACTCTTTTTTCCTTGTTTATTCTAGATTCTTTCAAGGTTTTAGATGTTGCTTGCTCCTTGGTTGCATAAACTTGACTAACGGAACTAAAGTAGTGTTTGTTCTTTCTACTAAATGGTGTAACGAGAACTTTCGAAGCACCTTTCTGTTGTTGGAAGCTACTTCAACCATGCTTGTGACAGATGTTCCCAAAAGTGAAGTTAGCCAATGAGACATGTTCATTTTTTTAGAGAAAAATTAAATGTACATGAGAATTGCACTTTCTCATACACTTTGGCCTTTTCATTAGCCAATACACTAGGTCACATTGTGCTCATCTAATGAAAAGTAAGAAGTGCACGAAAAATACAATTCTCAGTGCAGTAAACCTTTTTACATTTTTTAATTGTACTTTGACCTATATAATATGTTTTAAATTTGGAGTTAAGAAATACTTAATACAAGAGCAATTTTACGGTTAGAGGAAAATACATGCATACCCCTATAATACACCGTATTCATATGTGTACTCCCAAATTTTCAATGGTGTTCTCCATATGCCTATAATCACCGTATTTCATCATATATATTCTTGCCATTTCATTCCATCCATTTAACCCAACTATAGTTGAATAAAAAGAGTAAAAAGACTAACTTGTCATCTATATTTCTTAAAGAATTATTTTTTAATCACTCTCTCTCACCTATCTTCTCTCTCTCTGGCCCCTCCCACCAACTCTCTCCCCACCCCAATCAAAATTGGAGGGGTGACTCCTTTCGGAACCTCCTCCTCCTCTCTCTCTCCCCCTCCCCATTAGTATCGAAGGGGGGTGACCCCTTCAGGCACCTCCTCCCTCTCTACTCCCCTCTAGCACCACCTCCTCCTCTCTCTCTCCACCTCTCTGGTACCCACCACACCTCCTCTCTCTCTTCCCCTCCAACACCTCCTCCTCCTCCTCTCTCTCTCTCTCCATCCCCCAGTTGGATATTGTCATGCCCCGCCAATTTAGCAGCGGAATAAATCGGGGAGGCATGATAAACGTGTATGGTAACG
>CM024753.1:174458-247301 GCA_014218235.1 Colocasia esculenta
CTCTATAGCAGAAGTTCAGCCTGAAATTGCAGTAGAAGAAGAAAGAGTATCAGTAGCAGCTTCAGAATTTCCAGAAGAATTAGCTCTAAATTTTGCAGAGAGGAGAATTGAGGATATTCTCCAGAGGATATTATTCCAGTTGAGGACCCACTACTCTCAATTGTCGTTGCATCTATTCTCTCAGATATTATTGATTCGATTCCTTCCACCACTAGTGCTCCAAAAACTAGTGGTAGAGTTGCTGAAGAGGCTGTGGCATCAGGCCACATTGATGTACCAATGGAAGATGTTCTAGTAGAGCAAGAGCACCCAGCTGCTCAGGGTGACTCTGTGATGGCGGATGCTCCCATTCAGGGGAAGCAAATATCAAATGAAGAAGATGCTCCTATTGAGGGGGAGCTATCAAAAGAAGGTTCAATAGAAGCAACTCCAATTGTTGATGGTCAGGAGGAAAGGCATAGAGATTCTCCAAATTTGGATGACAGAGAAGGGGAGACTGCAAGCTCTTCGAGATCAGATGATGATCAACCTCCTCCAGCAAAAGAAGGCAAGAAGAAAGGAAAAGAAGTTGCCTCTAAAGTTCCTCTCCTGGCTGATACACCTTTTGAGAGGCAGGTCAAACAGAAAATTGTTATAATTTGAAGCCAATGATTGAAAGGCTGAATGTGCAAGGTGAGCTATTATGTTCCCTCCAGTCAGATGTAAATTCTATATTTCTGAGCCAAGCTTCAGCCAACAAAGAGTTAGCTCAAATCAGAGATGCTATGACATGGTTTAATAAGGAGATGAGTAGCATGAAAGGCATGCTCTCGGATATTATTAAGGCAGTTGGAGTTCAAGCTCCTCCTCCTCCAGCAGCTCAGGAGCCTGGAGAAAATGTGTCTTGGCCATCAGGGCCAACAGGCCCAGAAGCAGCAGCAACATTAGCAGAGGCAGCAGTGAATGTGCAAGGGCCATCTGAGCAAGGGTCAGGGCCATCAGGGCTATTGGAGAGTGAGTCTGTGCAGAAAGAGGCAGAAGTGTCCTTGGGACCCAAGCCCCCAGCTCCCTCTTCCCCCTCTCACACACCTATTCCTCCAACTCCACCCTCAGCTGCTATAGCTCCTCCTGCTCCACAAATCTTCAAGAAGCCTCAATCCAGATCTGTTTCCTCTCCAGCACCATTTCAGTCCACCTCATCTCCTGCCTCCTCTACAATTCCTTCTCCTTCTCCTATTTTTGAGGCCCCTCCAGCATCCTCAGTTGGAGCCTCCTCCTCCTCCTCCTCCTCTGGTCCCTCCATTGGACCAGTTGATGACCTCCCAACTACTTCACATTCTTTCTTCATCCTACTCCTCCACCCTCTTTCATCACTATCATACCTGAAAGAGCCCAACTTAACTCTCCCTTTATGGAACAAATAAAGGATGAGTTTGAGGAAGGGATCCTCAGGTCTGTGTTGAAGGTGGTGAACATGTTCATAGGGCAGACCCTTCTAGTCCTGCCCCCAAGAAGAGGAAACTTACTTCTACTTCCTCCCTTTCCTCTGAACCCAAATACCCACCTTTGTGATTTTCTCTCACAGTGGACAACAAACATCACTCACTATACAGAGAATATCTCTCAAAGGTTGTTTTTGCAACTATCATTAACCTTCCCTTTCTTGATCTCATAGATCATTTGCACACCATTCTTCCCTACACTTCTCTTACAAAACCAGAAAATTCCAAAATTTTCTCTCTTGCCCACTCCAAATCAGAAGACTAGTGGGGCAAAGGTCACAAGGATCTCTTCAAGAAATTTGTTCTAGCCAAATCTGCTAGATTCCCTCCAAGGGACCACTCCCTGACCTTATCAGAGTGGTTCAGGATATATCATAGGGAACTTTGGGCACCCTACATTCAAAAGGAAATCAAAATGATCAGGCATTTCATGCTATTCAACATTACAGATATGTTCATAGACTTCCAGAGGTTCAGCTTAGCCAATTCAGAAAGGCCATTTCAGCTCTAACTCGGATATCTCTCAAACTTCATATGTTCAGGTAGATTTTGCTACCCTCCAAGTACCTGAAGAGATAGCCCTTCCTCAAATCCATTTCCTTGTTATGGAATCCTCTATAGGATCCATCATCTTTGAGCGTTTTGCTAGAGTAATGGGCAAAATTAAAGTACAGAAAGGCTGCCTGGTTGCTTTTCCTAGATTCCTATTTAGGGAATATCACCAGGGGCATGTAAGTGCTGAAGTTCTAGCCCCCATTCTATCTGAATGTGAAAGGCTGACATCCTTAGAATGGTCCAAGTTCTACCCCTTGTCAGCTCAGCAGTGTTTGCACTCAATGAAGCTCAGGCCAAGGAAGGCAAACTAGCCATTTCTCCAGCTACTTTCCTGGATATGAATTCTATACATCTTGTTGATGACCCTTTCAAAGTCTGGGAGGAAAGATACAAAATATATAGCCCTGCATAAAGCTCTCAGAGATAGTCACAATCACTATCCTATGACCATGGACCATTCCTCACTTGTGCCAGCTTTGGGACTCGTCGTTTCCTAAAGATGACTATGGATAAGGAAGCTTATGCTAATCTTCTCTATAAACACCTAGATCTTCATATCAAAAGGATGACTTCCTCCATGGGACCAACCAACTCTGTGTCCTTTGGAGTCTTTAAAAACCTTTTTGAAGAGCAGGAAGCACAGGCCTGGGACACTATCTCCCATTTTGCCTCTTTTTTGTCTCCTGCCTTCTATTTACCTGTACCTCCGCAAAGTTAATGAAATCTTTTTTTGTACTCCTATTTTCTTTCTCTCTTCTTTCTTTGTCTCAGATTGTCTTTTTGCTCATGACAAAAGGGGGGAGAAAATTAGCATGTCTGAAATACATTCCAATAATTTTTAAGGAAGAAAATTAGCATGTCTTATCTTCAGACTGATTTCAAATATTTTTCATCCATGCTTATTGTTCAGTTTTGTCATCACCAAAAAGGGGGAGATTGATGATCAGTCTGTCCCCATGTAATTTTAATTAAATACATATGTATTTTGGTGATTAACAAAACTAAACTAGATTTTAGCAATAATATCTAATGAATATTTCATAAGTCTTAAGTACAGGAAAAATACCAAGGTCAAACAAGCCAATAAAGGTATGCATTACCTCTCTGAAGCTTTAATCTTTTCAAACATGATATTTCTCTAAGTCCATATCGATTTCTGTTGAAATTCATAACGATTTCCTTATAAGACTGAAAAGTCATGTTGTTTCAAACAAGTCGATGTCGTAACGATTTCATAAGTCACCGTAACGATTTCTTTAGAACTCGCAACGACTTACCTGCCGTAACGACTCTATAAGTTATTGTAACGATTTCTTTAGAACTCGCAACGACTTACCTGTCGTAACGATTCTATAAGTTATTGTAACGATTTCTTTAGAACTCGCAACGGCTTGCCTGTTGTAACGACTCTATAAGTTATCGTAACGATTTCTTTAGAACTCGCAACGACTTACCTGTTGTAACGACTCTATAAGTTATTGTAACGATTTCTTTAGCTATCGCAACGACTTGCCTGTCATAACGACTCTATAAGTTATCGCAACGACTTCTTCAGAAAGCGCAACGACTTGCCTGTCGTAACGATTTCTTTAGAACTCGCAACGACTTACCTGTCGTAACGATTTCATAAGTCACCGTAACGATTTCTTAAGAACTCGCAATGACTTGCTCGCTCATAACGATTTGCTTTACACAAAGATTTCCTTAAGCACTTACATCGATTTGCTTTGCGCAACGATTTCTTTAGAGCTCATAACGACTTGATAAGTGTTCATAACAATTTTCCTGTTGAACACTTAAAATTGCTTTAACGATTTGACTTGTTAGTATTCATAACGATTTCATAAGTCATATAGACAACGATTTCATGGTTTATATCGACTTGACATTTATCTTATCTCTTGAAGAGTTGACTAGTCAAAGTCACGCATATATCTATCTGTCACTTCTGCATTTATGAGTTCTGAACATATCCCTACATGCATGCAGACAATATCGTCCATTATTGTGCTTACTCTGTATACATCTTTTAAAACAAGCTATTTGGGATTGCTATTCTAGTGAATACTCACATCAACGTATACTGACAACAAGAGACAGTTTGAGTTGTCTGCTTTTCTAGTATTTAATGTGTGCAGGGTCCTGAAGACTTTCTATCATACAACGTTGGACCTAGACGTCAGAAGACCCTATCTCTTTGCGTGCTCAAATGGATAAAAGATAGTTGAAGCTTCCAAATGTCAAACAGTCTAACGACTATCAATCCAAGAGACAACGGTTACTTCAACGGGACTATTTCAAATAGAAGATATAAATTCAAACCAACGAAAAAGAGAAGAAGAGTAGTCTGGTATTCACGCATTCAAATTCTTCGGCAAGAAGTCCAGAGCCAAGAACTTCTGTCACGTCCCGTCATTTAATATGCCCATAAATGCCGGAACGTGAACGAACGAGAAATCAAGAGTACAATTATACTAATTGAACAGGACATTTGCTCAGAAGCCTTACTAAATAACAAGTATTATTTTCCATTCAATAGGTGTTACATGATTCTTGCCTTACAATCTCAAAAATAAAATGTCGCCACGGTTGATCTCTCCACACACAAATCCCGAAGTTCCTGCCTTCTAGAATTGTAGATACTTGAAATAGTAGGATTTAATGAGCTAACTAGCCCAGTAGAATTCAATTCCTTGAATTAAGAAGGATTCACAGGTATGATCTCAAGATAAGAACATGAACATTATTAACAATGAGTGTTCAAAGCTATGAACGAATGAGTCAATTCAATAACACATGAAGAACCAAGGTAATATAGGAGCATGATCAATAACTCAGGATGTCACTTAAGTTTAGAATCAAGCACTTATTCACACACACGTGTATCATGATGACTAATCAAACACGAATTGATGCATGCCAACATCCACTGTCCTCATCGCCCCCGCGCGGCCACTGACGAATTCGGGCGCTCCCCCCAGGACTGAACCAGCCCTTTATTTGCCAGGCATATTACTCAAATGAGTCCCAAAAACTCGCAACTCGTCATCATAACACAATTATTCTTATAATGAATCAAGGACACACAAGGATTAACTCATGATTTATACACCAGAATTAAGGAATTCTGTTCCTTTATTGATTTCAGAAAATTAATGATCTCACAGATCAATTGTGACTGGAACTTTTGAAGAAATGATTCATGATGAAAAGGAAGGTAACATGACTGGATTTAGTAGGTGTTTAGGTGGTAAAATCACAAGATATAGATGGGCTAATAGCTGGAACAATTGAGTGTGTTTCCAGCAAAGAATGGAACAAGGTCAGAGATGGAAACATGATCCTGGCAGTGCCTGTCGACAGGCAGAAGCTTGCTGTCGACAGATGCAGTTCTACCAGAAGCAGAAATGGGGTTCTGCTAGTGCCTGTCGACAGCCAAGAAGGTGGCTGTCGACAACCACTGTCAGGCAGAACCTCTTGGGTTCTGGAAACATGGCCCTGTCGACAGCTAAAGGCATGGCTGTCGACAGGTACTGTATGAACTTTTAGAAAAGGATCAAAATCATCTAAAAGTTGTTCTACCAAGCTTTCCTATGATCCCCTACCATGTTTAAGACTTAACCTAAGCATGGTCTTGACCTCAAGAAATCAACCAATTTTACAAGGAAGTGAAAGAAAGAACATGGAACATGGTACACATGAATGACCAAAAGAGAAGACAAACTCAAGGGGAAATTACTGGAAGAGCAATTTCCATAGAACTCTCTTTTCTTTTTCCATCAATCATTTATCAAGGTACACTCACTTGAGATTTTCATGATCTCTCAACAAATCAACTCTAAAAAGGTAGAAAGAACTGTCATAGCTCCATCTACACTACACAATAGGATCAACATGATTTCATATTTAAACAAGTTATGATGGAAGGGAAATGATGTGTTGCCTCTCATGATCAAACACTAAATTATACATGATGAAGGCTCAATTCTTGTCATGGAACTACTTCCTGAATATGGGAAATAGCTTGCACATGTGAAGGATCACCTCAAACCATTGAACTAAGTTGAGGTATAGGAAGAAGAATGGGATGGAAATGAATCCTACAGACACACAACTAAAACACGATTATAAGGGATGGATACACAGTTTCAAAGGAGAATTCACAAGTTTAAAGCAAGTAAGTAGGTAATCATAACCTCTTTAACAAAGGTAGAAGTCAAGGATTTAGGAAAGAGTGAGAAAGGAAAAGAATTCTACAACAACACATGATGCACACAAGCTTCTGGAGGTACTTACGGATCTCAAACAAGGAATTGAGAGCTTGTACACTTAACAATAAGTTCCATAGCCAGTTCACGGGTAAGAGTAAGAGAGGAAGGAAAGAATTGAATCCTACCTATTTGAATAGCACAAATCCTTTCTTGGCATCAAAATCCACAATACCACAGTGTAGCAGATGGAGAAGAGTCACAAGTATGGGAAAGAAACAGGTGAAGCCTGTTGTCGTTGCTGCAACCACTTCCAGAGTTTGCTTCACCACCACACCTTGCAGCAGCCCAAGCACAACTCGAATAGGTACTCAAGGTGCACAAGAATAGAACTAACACTTACACACTACACTCACAGTATGAGGTCTTGCAAACACAGTTGCAACACAACCAATAGGAGCAACGACTTCCTCAATCATTTACCCACTACAAGGGACTAGAAAACATAGCAGCAACAGGAACAGACCTAAACGGTTCGCAAGCTGGGTATTGGGGGGTCTTTATAGCCCTCAACGCTGGCCATGCATGATGGCACGATAGCCATCAAGGTGTCAAAGTTGTAATCTCCTTAAACCATGTCTGGACACGTTTGCCATGCAAGTTACAAGGTTTACACCTAAGGGGTGTACGTGTTGATCCCATTACCATGTGCGCTGGCCTTCCCAGGGTCACCCACGTAAGCCTCCCGAAATTCTGGAAAATCCAAACCGTAATTGACCAATAATTCGGCTGGTCCATTAAGCTTAGCATAAACACGTTCAAATGGTAACCATTGTCATGAAATTTCTACCATAAGCTAATGTGATGGTTTTACAAATTATGGTAATTTTTATTTAATTTTTAGATTTTATTTTACACTAGGTGAAAAATCACCCGAAAAATGGTCGCGTCGACTGTACCTTGAAATCCGTACGTTAAAAATTCAGATAATTACATATTTGATTTCTCCACATTTTTCTGGAAATTATGATGTTCTCGGATTTTTATTTCGTTGTCGTTTTCTGGTATCGCCCTGTGGAGGCACGCACTTCGAGGTACGATACTGGGATAACATTCATTACCACTAATTAAGTCTATCATCTAATTATCACAATTTAATAACAACCCTAAGGTATTTTAATCAAATTATTTCTATTTTATTAACATTTTAAATTTCTGGGGCGTTACAACTTCATTCCACTTAGCTTTCGCTCTTTGCTCTCCTCACTGTAGTGCAAATCTAGAGAGAGCTGTGTAGTTCTAAGAGTGTGCTTAGCTTAGATTCTTTGCTCTCAGTGCTAGTTGCTTCAGATCTTGGCTTGTTAAAAGCTTGATCTAGGGGCTTGAATTTCATTCATTTCTCTTTGAGGTGTTGTTTCCCTTCGGTTGTGAAGGAAGACCTGGTGGTATCCAGGGTGTTGTTTCCCTTCAGTTGTGAAGGAAGACCCGGTGAGATATCCAGGGTGGTGTTATTTCCCTTCGGGTGTGAAGGAAGACCAGCTGAGCTGAGTGTTGTAGCGTCCTCAGGGGGACTGTACCCTAGTAGTGGAATCCTGAGTTGTTGCTCAAGGACGGGACGTAGGACTCCTAAGGAAAGGAGGTCCGAACCAGGATAATTCTTGTGTTGTGTGATTGTTTTCCTTTTGTGATTCCCTTTCGAACTAACAGCTACTAACCTCTATCGAAGAACGTTGTTGTGTAAATGTTTTTGATTTACAGGTATTAATATATTAATTTTAAAAGACCCATTCACCCCCCTCTGGGCTCGTCAACTGGGCAACAAGACTGAGCATCTATGTGAATTATTTTCCCTTGCAGGTCCTCTCTAAAATTTTCATACTCTTCTCTTGAGAACCAATCAGCTGTGAGCTGCAAAAAAATCAAAAAGAAAAACATTGAAGATTTCAACCAATGAATAGAAGTACATATATAGTGTGCAAAAGAACTATTAACATTATTCAACTTACAAAAGATGGGTAGTCATTTCTGCCAAAGGATTTAGGAGCAGCGAGTATGAAACGGAATATGAAATAAAGAACCATAAATCCACATTTTGTGCTCCCCTTTTGTTGGGGCACCTACAACATGAAAGATATTAATGATACTTTTATTCCGTTTAGATATACAATTCAAACACTCCAAATTTAAAAGACTACCTTTGGTACATGTAGATCAATTACTTTCATCTCATCGGCCACTGCTCTCATCCCTTTCCCTTCGTATACAATCTTTAAAAAACTGCACCATCATACCAAATATACTTTTTATACATATATATGTTTCAATATATATATATATATATATATATATATATATATATAATTAGAAGATATTACTTTTTCCCTTCGTATCCTTCTCCATCTTGCTCAAAGTGAACATGGTAGGTGGCAATAGCAATCTGTTAGAATCCAGAGTTTGAGGTTGAAGAGTGGCCCTTATACCCAAATGTTGGAGATCATGTCGAGCTTTCAAACCATCTTTTGTTTTAGCATCAACATCTAACAAAGTTCCAATAATACTATCACAAACATTCTTCTCGATATACATGACATCGAGATTATGTCTTAATAGTAAAGACTTCCAATATGGTAAGTCAAAAAAATGCTTTTCTTCTTCCAATTGGTATGACACTCAAGAGTGGATGATGATGTTGCAGCTTCCTTTCGTTTTCTTCTCACCCCCACTTTAAATTTGGGAACTTTCCCAAAAGCAAATTTATGTGGATGCAACTGCTTAAGTATATCAACCCCAGATAATATACTTGGTCTGCCTCTCATTTCTTCTTATCCATCAAACCTTCGTTTCATAGAACGAAACTTATGACCCACACCTAACCATCGACGATGATTAGTGTAACAGAATTTTTTACTACCTTTTAACCATAATGATGATGTATCTTCATTACATGTAGGGCAAGCTAATCGGCCTTTAGTGCTCCAACCAGAGAGATAACCATATGCAGGAAAATCGTTAATTGTCCAAAGTAGTGCAGCACGCATAGAAAATATTTCACCCTTATAAGCATTGAATGTTTCAGCTCCGTGCCAAAGAATTTGTAATTCTTCAATAAGTGGCTGAAGGTAGACATCAATATCATTTCTCAGACCTTTAGGACCCGGAATGAGTAACGACAAAAAAATACTTTGTGGCTATGCACACCTTCAGAAAATTCCCCTAAGGTACTCTGACAGGGAAAGTAGTCCACAGCTCGATGATGAAAACTCCTGAAAAACATCTACCTGTGGACTATCAGCTTCCCTATTCACCAAAGTAGCACCGCAATGCTAGAATATGGGTGGCTCAAAAATAGCAAATAGCTCTACAAAGGTTTGGTGCACAAATCTATTTGGATTACTGGTGAATCGGGAAGTCAATGAATGCAAATTTATGGAGCAAAAATGTCAGATTGTCTAGTACCTCCAAATTAGACAGAATATATTGATCAAGTTGCAAGTCCTTCTATGGCTAGGAACTATCAGACTTTTTTTCAAGAAAATCATGGATCATACCACCAATTTTATTAATAAATAAACTAATGTAGTAAAATGAGAGAGGTGAAGAATAAGCCTTAACCAACGAAAAACAAAAGAGAAGGCTATAAACGAGATATTCTGAATTTGAATTTTAGTTCTTTGAAATATGCAATCATTTCTCTCTCCTCATATAGTGAACCAGGAAGGTGTCTACATGCAGAATCAAGTGGCAGCAGCCTTTAATCTTTGAAAATGTGGTCTACTGGACAACGGCAAAATGGAAGAGAGAATGAGAACTTCCGGTCAATCACCTGGGATACTTCATTACTAATAGGCATGTGAACATTAAATGAACAACATCCTCTGCTTGATCTTCACAAAACGGGTAGATAACATCACAATATGTTTTGCCTTTGTGTCTATCAACCTAAGTGGTCTTTCTTTTCCTGATAAAAGCCACATAGTGCTCGAAACATGAGAGGTGGTCCTAATTTCCACATCTGACTGAATAAAGAATAAGAAGGATGCTGCTCATCCAGGAGCATAAGCTACTTTGAAAATCTGCTCCACTATAGGATGACTTACATTGATAGGTCTGCAACAGATTTATAAATGCATCACATTCAGGTTTTATCTGAGACACATAGTGTTGTGCAGAAACAAAATGCTCTAATTTGGAAGGTTTTGCATTTTTGCTAAATGAATTTGACAAGAAGACAGGATAGCATGAGATGAGGCAACAACCATTGTAGAAGAATGCCTTCTGCATGAGATGGGAAAATAGGCATATTTACTTTCTCATGTACAAGAAATTTAGTAAGTTAAACGCAGGCATCTCCCTTCTTCACTTCTTCCCTATGGTCATAGGCATACCTCTATAGGATAATGATGAAATCGGTTGTGCTCAGGCAGGGTTTTCTTATGGATTGTGGACTCCATTGTCGCACTCGCAGTTGGGGAAATACTTTTTGAAAAAAAAAAAGTGGATTGCACCACCAGTAAAGCTCTGTCATCATAAAAGTTATTGTCATGAGACCCGTAGGAGAGAATTTTAATGACTTATTTGTTTTGCAGAAACACATCAAATGCAATCGAAGAGAACCGTAGCAAGGTGCATAAGAAAACAATTAATCCAACACGATGCAAATCTCTTTTGCTTTCATCTTTATGTTTCCTAACTCGGAGTACAATCGAACATTTCTTCAATAGAAGATTCATCGGCAGGAGATGCACACAGAGGTGAGAGATCGATGAAGGGAACTTACGATCGCCTGTAGACGTCTTGAGCTGCTCGATGGCAGAAACACTGGATGCCTTGGACGACGCCGCGACCGCGTTGTTGCCTCCCTACTCTAATCCCGCGTCACAGTGGGGTAAGCCCACCCTGCTAACCCTGCAGCGGCGTCTCAAGGCAGACACCTCGAAAAGAATGGGCGAGGGGGTAGCGAAAGTCAAGCAAGAGTCAGAGGCCCGCCACAAGCCCCCGCGGAAGAAGGGGTCTGTTGCGGCCCCTGCACCGAAGTGAAAGTGAGAAGCCGCTCGCGGCGGAATAGGAGAAGGAGGAGGGGTTGGTTGGAGTGTCCTTCCTGTTGCCCAGTTGACGAGCCCAGAGGGGGGGTGAATGGGTCTTTAAAAATTTATTTGATTAGTACCTGTACTTAAAAACATCCATACAAAGATACTCTTCGATGAAGGTTAGAGAAGGTTAGTATAAAAGTCAAACACACAATAAACAATCACACAACACAAGGAATTATCCTAGTTCAGACCTCCTCTCCTTAGGAGTCCTACGTCCAGTCCCTGAGCAACAACTCAGGATTCCACTAATTAGGGTACAGTCCCCCTACGGACAATACAACACCCAGCTCAGCTGGTCTTCCTTCACAAGAAGGGAACTACAACACCCTGGATCCCCACCAGGTCTTCCTTCACAACAGAAGGGAACATAACACCCTGGCTCCCCACCAGGTCTTCCTTTACAATAGAAGGGAACACAACACAAAAGAGTAAACAGGAATTCGAGCCCCTAGATCAAGCTTTAGCAAGTCAAGATCTGAAGCTACTAGCACTGAGAGCAAATAATCTAGACAAGGCACTCTCTCAGCACTATACCGGCTCTCTTAGGATATCTATTACAGCATGCAGAGCAAAGAGCTAAAGACACACTGGAATTGAATTCTTGGCTCTCGAATTCTTTCAGAAGATCTACAATGCTTGTAGTATTCAATCATAATGCATCTTCTGGAGCTGCTATCTTGAATTTATATGTCCAATTTGAAATGTAGTCGTTGAAGTAACCGTTGTCTCTTTGTTTGGTAGACGTTAGACTGATTGAGACTTGGAAGCTTCTGGTCAACAATCTTTTATCCATTTGAGCATGCAAAGAGATAGGGTCTTCTGGCGTCTATATGGTCCAACGTTGTATGAAAAAATGTCTTTAGGGCCCTGCATACATTAAATGCTAGAACAGTAGACAGCTAGACTGTCTCTTGATGTCAGAAGACGTTGATGTGAATATTCACCAAAATAGCAATGCCAAAAGCTCGTTCTAAAAGATGTTAATAGAATATGAACGATAATGAAAAGATATCATCTGCATGCATGCAGAGATGCGTTCTGTCTTCATTAAATGCACAGCAGTCAGATAGATATGTGAAGACTTTGACTATTCAACGCTTTCAGAAATAAGATAAATATTAAGTTGATATAAAACATAAAGTTGATGCCTATATGACTTATGAAATCGTTATGATCAAGAGTTTACTGAAGAAATCGTTATGAGCACTTAACAAGTCATTATAGAAAGCAAATCATTGTATTCATTAAAGGAATCGTTATGAATATTAAAGAAATCGTTATAGAGAGCAAATCGTTATGAGCGCTAAAGAAATCGTTGCGCGAAGCAAATCGTTATGAGCTCTAAAGAAACCGTTGTGCAAAGCAAATCGTTATGAGCTCTAAAGAAATCGTTGCGCAAAGCAAATCGTTATGAGCTCTAAAGAAATCGTTGCGCAAAGTAAATCGTTACGATGATCGAATTGTTATGATGACTTAAGAAATCGTTGCGATGAACAAATCATTACGATGAGCGAATCGTTATGATGACTTAAGAAATCGTTGCGATGAGCAAATCGTTACGATGAGAGAATCGTTATGATGACTTAAGAAATCGTTGCGATGAGCAAATCGTTATGATGAGCGAATCGTTATGATGATGAGCAAATCGTTATGATGACTTAAGACATCGTTGCGATGAACAAATCGTTACGATGAGAGAATCGTTATGATGACTTAAGAAATCGTTGCGATGAGCGAATCATTATGATGACTTAAGAAATCGTTGCGATGAACAAATCGTTACGATGAGCAAATCGTTACAATGAGCAAATCGTTATGATGACTTAAGAAATCGTTACGATGAACAAATCGTTACGATGAGCGAATCGTTATGATGACTTAAGAAATCGTTACGATGAACAAATCATTACGATGAGCGAATCGTTATGATGACTTAAGAAATCGTTGCGATGAGCAAATCGTTATAGCTCTATTAAAATCGATATACATGAAGGAAACCATTGTGACTTTCAACCGGAATCGATGTGGACTTAGAGAAATATAATCTTGAAATAATTAACGTTTCAGAGATATGATACTTACTAATATTGACTTGTTTGACCTTGGAATTTTTCCTGCACTTAAGACTTACGGAATATATGTTAGAGAACTTTGATAGGGTTTTTTTAATCACCAAAATAAATATGTAATTAATTAGAATTGTATGGAGACAGACTGATCATCAATCTCCCCCTTTTTGGTGATGACAAAACTTACCAAGAAGCATGAATTTGCAAAATGTAATATTTCAGACATGCTAAGAATGTTTCTCCCCCTTTTTGTCATTAATCAAAAAGATAATATGAGACAAAGAATGAAAAGAAAAAAAGGAAGGGCAGACAACCAAAATATATTGATCAGTTTTGAGGAGTTACAGATAAATAATGAGCAGGGGATAACAAGGAGCCAAAGCGCCTGATGATAGGGAGTGCCTGGCGTTCCTGCTCTTCAAAAAAAGCTTAAAAGGCCCCAATTTCAATTTGATAGGAGGGTCCCATGGAGGGAGCCATCCTTTTGATATGAAGCTGCCTTTGATCTAAAATGAAATCCTCATACTTAGCACTGCCAAGGGCTAACTTGTAGGTTAAGAAGGACCAAAAACTGGCAAACCGAAGAAAGACTTCAATCTTAAGGGGATAGTCAATCTTAAGTGACCTAAGCTCTTTCTTTAAAGCAAAGAAAACCTTGTATCGTTCGACCCAGGTCAGATAGGAATCCTGGATGAGGTGAAGAGAGTTGTCATCCAAAAATTCACCAGGAGACAAGGGAGGTTGATTGGAGCTGGCCTGAGAGGCATTGAGATCGCCTAGCTGCTGAGCAGACAAGGGATAGAGCTTCGTCCAATCTACAGGAGACAACCGCTCACATTCAGAGAGAATGGGGGCCAGGATGTCTGCCTTAATATGCCCCTGAAGATATTGCCTGAAGATAAATCTAGGAAAAGATAGGTCACGACCATCTTGCACAAATAAACTGGCCATTACCCTTGTAGCTCGCTCAAAGATAAGTGTCCCCACATAAGAATCCGTAATCAGGGCATGGAGAGGGGGAAGGAACACTACATCTGGAATGACTAGGGTAGCAAAATCAACCGTAAAGGGAGTCCGAAGTTGTGCCTGAACTGAGAGCCCTGATGGCTTCTCGGAATTGACCTAGTTGAGAGTCAGGGAGGCGATTTACATAGCAGTAGTTACTGTACATCTGATACTACCTGATAAACTTAATTTCTTTCTGAATGAAAGGTCCAAACAGATGTTTGTGATGAATCTGAAACCATTCAGAGAGAGGAAGAGGAGCTTTCCTAGGTGGATATCTGGCAGCTTGAACTTGACGGAATTGACTGTACAGATCTCTATTGCTCCGAGCCCACTGCTCTTCAGTTTTGGCTTCAGTCATGGAGAAAATTTTTTACTGTTGAGCCTTAGAGAGATGGGTGTAAGGAAAGATGGTGGCAAGATGATCAGAGAGATTTTGGAAGGGAAGGCAAAAAATGTGGGCAAAAACTACCTTTTGAAGATATTCTTCATAGATAAGTTTCTACTTATTAGAGATAGAAATGGAAAACCAAAGGGGAGGATAACAGAGATCAGAGGAGATAGGATGAGTAGAGGTGAGTCTCTCTTTTTAGAGACAGGACTAGAAGAGCCTGTCCTGTGAGTGTGGGTGCTAGCAGCCAGGATTGAATGAAGTATTGCTACCTCAAATTCATCCTTGATATCCTGGATTTCAACCTGAGTGAGTTGGGCACCCTCAGGAATGATGGTAATAAAGGAAGGAGGTACAGGTGGATTGAAGATAGAAGCAGGAGTTATGGTAGGGAGAGCAGAGGGTAATGAGGAGGAAGGACTAGAAGAAGATGGCCCAGCTGAAGAGGATACTGGTGGAAGCTGAGGAGAGGATGGTGGAGAAGGAACAATGGTGGAAGAAACTGTAACGCCCCAGAAATTTAAAATATTAAGGAAATAGAAGTAATTTGATTAAAATACCTTAGGGTTGTTATTAAATTGTGATAATTAGGTGATAGACTTAATTAGGGGTAATGAACATTATCCCAGTGTCGCACCTCGAAATGCGTGCCTCCACAGGGCGATACCGGAAAACAACATCGAAATAAAAATCTGAGAACATCATAATTTCCAAAAAATGTGGAGAATTAAATATGTAATTTCCTGAATTTGTTGACGTACGGATTTCAAGGTACAGTCGACGCGACCATTTTTCGGGTGATTTTTCACCTAGTGTAAGATAAAATCTAAAAATAATTAAAAATCACCATAATTAGTAACACTACCATATTAGTCTATGGTCAAAATTTCATGGCAATCAGATATGGTTTGGGTAGGTTTCTTCAAGAAACAAGTGGCTAGTTGAATTATTGGGGATTTACGTAATGAGTTTTTCTGGGTAAATTTCAGTAGGCTACGTGGAGGCTTCTAGTGAGGCCAGCACCCAAGGGAGACATGGTAACACCTCAGTTACCATGTGTAACTCTCTAAGCATGCATGTGCTAGGTGTTTAAAGGAGGTAAAATGTGATTTTTACCTCAACACATGTTCCCCCTACGTGTCCTTGTGCATGCAATTAGCTTAGGTTATAAAAACCCATCCCCAACCATCGTAGCTAGTTTTCCTTCACCAGTGCCACTGTTATGCTGCTACTACTACGTTGGGTAACCTCATGCTGAGAGGATTTTGAGTGCTTAATGTTGTGAAGAAGCCATTACGGGGGGAAACTGCTTTCTCTCTCTTTCTCTTTCATTCTTGCTGGAGTGTGTGTGCCATACTTCTGAGATCACTCACTGTGGTGCTACTGAGTTTAGCTGCCAACTCTACCTGGAAAAGGCTTCAACAACTATTTTTGGGTTCCATTGCACTGGAAGGATTGTTGTTGCGACTGTTCTACGTTGAAGCTTGCATTTCTTCTTTGTTTTGTGGATTTCTAAGTAAAGGAACTCACCCTCACTTCAGTAAGGTAGGATTCTTCTCTTGATCTTTCTAAGTTCTCCTACTACTTCTCTTTGATCCTCTGGTTAATGGCATGTAGAACTTTAAGCATGCTATTTTTCCAGTTTGAAAACTCAGACTATTATGAAATCTGAGAAGTCATGTTATTGATCATGTTGCTTCAAAGTTTAGAAAATATGTCCATGATAGGAAATCCACATTACACCATGTTTTAGTTGATCATCAAGTCACAAGTAGTCATATGACACTATCTTTGTGTAAGTTGACTGAATCTTGAGTGTTGATTTCATTGTTTGAGTGGACTGAACCATAACGGTCTTGTTTCTTAGTGTGTATGGACTCATTGAGATACCATAGAAGACTCAAATGAGTGTACTTGACCCATGATCAATGGGAAAACTAGAAAAGAATATGAGAAAAGTACTTTCCATTTGACCCCCTTGAATTCAACTCCTTGTTCGTCATTCGAGGGATCTTTGTTCCATAATCTTTCCATCATCTTTCTATCATGTTCATTGAGGTATATATCTGAAATTATACATATTTAAGGTTCTATTCATGTTAGGAATGTTAGAGAACTTTTTAGAACCATTTGAGGTTGAATTGAATGGTTTTCTGAAGTTTTACACAGCCCCTGTCGACAGACGAAGGTCTGGCTGTCGACAGGAACCCCTAACCAGCAACCAGAAATCCACACTGTGTGTTGCTGTCGATAGGCCTCTGAGTTGCTGTCGACAGGCACACACAGGACTGAAATTCCAGTTCTGGAAACCAGTCCCTGTCGACAGCAGACCCATGCCTGTCGACAGGCCTTGGCAGAGTCATATTTCTAGCCCCAGTTTGACTCCGTTCTTCTCTATAAATCCTACCCAATTGTTCCAACTCTGGTCTACCTTTATCATATAGATTTTACTACCAAACACCTATTTAGATCAGTCATGTGAACTTCTTTGTTACCTTAAGTTATTTCTACAAGTTCCGAACAAAATTGTCCTCGTGAGATTATTAATTTCTGAAATCAGTGACGGAATCAAGTCCTTGATTCTTTTGTGCAAACTTGAGTAACTTTGAGTAAAACCTTTGTATTCCTTGATTCTTTACAAAGGTAAGAGTGTGGTGATGACAAATTGAGAGTCTTGGACTCAATCTAAGAATTATGCTTGGCAAATAAGGGCTGGTCCAGTCTTGGGAGGAGCACCTAAATTCGTTTAAGTGGCCGTGCGGAACGATAAAGGATTAGTGGATGTTTGGCATAGCATCATTAAGTGTTTGATTGGTCATCATATCATCTTATTGTGTGTTTATATGTGTTCAAATCTGAACTTGAATGTTACTATGATTCCTTGTATCTTGAGTTCAATGTTCAATAACTTTGCTATATAGTGTCGTATAGCAATCCCAGTTTGGCATGCAAAAGCATGATTACATGTATAATTCCTTGTCACTTACTTTGTATCTTAATCTCCTTGATCATAGAACTTGAATCCTACTGAGCTAGTTAGCTCACAGAATTCTACTTTTTAGGTAATCCAGATGGATCGAATGATTAAGGGGGAAAGAGTGCTGAGTGAACCACGAATCTACGAGGAGCTATCTACGTTACTTTTCTGTAGTGTTGTAATTAGATGATTTTATTAGGACATGACAGAAACAGGAGATGAAGCAAGTTGAGAGGGAAAAGGTTGGGGAGAGGAAACAGATCTTGACCGGGGTCGCTTAAAGGTGGTTGGAGCTGGAGGTGCAATGGAAGAAGATGGTGGAGAGGGAGCAGCTGGAGTGGGAAGAGAAGAAGAGGCAGGGGGCTTAGGAGCTACAGCCTGGTCTGCTCTTTCAACTACCGGTTCCACTGGATTAAGTGACTCCTTCTCCGGCCCAGACTCCTGACACAAATCAAAATCTTTACTAGGCAACTTTTCAGAGGGCTGAACTTCGATACTTGGCCCTGATGGCCCTGCTGGAGCAACACAACCGAAGGCCCTGATGGCCCTGCTGGAGCAACAACTGAAGGCCCTGATGGCCCTGCTTGAGCATCAACTGAACGCCCTGATGGCAGCTCTACAAGATCAACACTGATCTGCCCGGATGGCCCTGCATTATCTTCACTTAGCCCTGAAGGCTCACGCTCTTGAGGAGTAGGATCTTTGGGTCCTACAGACTTCAAAATTTCAGAAACCATTACTTTCATAGAGCACAACTCCTTATTGAACCACTTCATGGCATTACTAATTTGAGAAATGTCATTTGACATAGATTCATTGTGCACAATGACAGAACTCACAGCTGACTGCACTGATGTCAAGACTTCACCTTGATCATCTAATCTCTTCAAGATAGGCTTCAAGTGCAGCTTCTTTAGAATTCTCTTCTGCCTTCTGTGAGCAGTTTTCTTGCTTGGGCTTCTCCTTTCCACTTGCTCCTCGACCTCTATTGGAGCTTCAATATGCTCTTCATTTACAGGAGCATCTTCAGAAAGTGCCCCTTGAGATGCTGCTTCCTTCTCAATATTTTGCTTCCCTGAATAGGAGCCTCCTTCATAATTTTTCTTTGCTCCCCCTGAATAGGAGCATCTATCAACATAGAATCTTCAAAGTGGCCAGATGCCACAAACTGATCAACCAAACTCCCACCAGTGTTTTGGATCACTGGGGTGGAGTGAATGGAATCTAACACTTGACGAAGCACAGATGCCACAGAGGAGTGGGAAGTGGATCCTCTGAACTTCTGGCAGAATCTACCACTGTTATATTTTCTTGATCTACTAGTGTTTCCATTTCAACTTCTCTGACGGCAGCTATTTCCTGTGAACCTCTAGGCACTGCGGCCTCTTCTGCTGCTTGTTCTACAACTGCTGATGGACCCTCGGATTCTACTGCTACTACTTCGAGCTGAATGTCTTGGGCTCCCCTAGGATGGGTTCACCCTCAGCCACTGAGGTCTTGGTCCATACTCCATTGACCACTGAAAAACCACTCTTCCTTAGATTTCGGGACCTAATTGCTTGGCTTATCTTCTCTACAACGGCGCCAGAAACATCTACTCCAATGTTGAAAAACTTTGGTGAGAAAATGAGCATAAGGCAGGGATACATTAAGCTTACTCTTGGTATCCCAGATTTGATCACGGGCAAACTTCATTCTTTCCATCATTACTTCGGCCATGTTGATTTCTTGGTTCTGAACGGCCCAAAACAGCATATCAGAGTCTGCCTTGGTGCATGTTGAGAAAGTAGCACTTCTGGGAACAAGAATTTGACAGACTACGAAGTGCAGAAGGCAATTGAAGGCATTCAACTGATTGATATCCAGTTTTCCATCTTTCAGTCTAAATTCTGAACCAACAATACCTAGACCCTTTGCATGGGTGTCCACTGAGTGGATTCCACTATGACCAGACATGCTCACATCAAACAGGGTCTTCAAAACTTCATGATCAATCTTGATTTGGGTTCCCTTGACAGATGAAATCAAGGACCCGTCTGCCTCTGTTCTCAAACACACATAAAACGCCTTCACGAGGTCCGGATAGCTTACCTCAGAGAAGGTGGTGATTCCCATCCACTGCATCCTTCTCATAGCGGCTACTACACTGATCATACCATTCTTCTCAAGATCCGCAACATCTACCGCCTATTCCCACAAAGCTTGGTCTTCACGAAAGTAAACCTTTCCTACTGCTTGGCCGATAGGAACTCAGCGCTGTAGCCACCCAAACTGCCGGAGACGATGGACGATGCCATGGACTTTGGGTATGGAAGATTTTCTGGAGGGTTGAGATGGAAAGAGGAGAGAAATTCTTCGCGGGAAGAAGAGAGAAGCTTCAAATTAGCAGAAAATCGATGTCGGAGTCATTAGGGCATCTGCTCAGGCAACCAGACGAAAGAGAGAAAAAGGTGTAAGGTAGGAGATGAATCATTTTCACATCGATTTTAGGGTTAAATAAAGGTTTTACCGAAAAACGAAGCGCCAAGAGGTGGCGAAAAACGAAAAAAACGACTTTGACTAACCTTAGCAGACTTCAGAAAGAGAGCGGCCGGGAAAGATAATTTACATTTCTTTTACTTAAGTCATGGAGAGAAATTTTACTTAATTCTGAAAATTTATATGCCAGTTTTTCACAGAAATCTTTTCACAAATTACACATACCCTCCCTTCTGAGAGATGTGAATCTCTCTTCAGGTAAGATTTTTGTGAAAATATCTGCTAACTGACCATTTGTGTTAATAAGAGATATTGCTATGTTACCATTTGCTACATGATCACGAATGAAATGATACCTAACCTCAATATGTTTGGTCCTTGAATGCTGAATTGGATTTTTGGTGAGATTGATAGCGCTGGTATTGTCACACAATAGTGGAATTGATTTGATATTTAGTCCAAAATTCTCAAGTTGTTGCTTTATCCATAGGAGTTGTGTACAACAACTTCCAGCAGCCACGTACTCAGCTTCAGCTGTAGACAGTGCCACTGAATTTTATTTCTTGGAGGACCAGGATATCAAATACCCTGCAAGAATTGACAACAACCACTGGTGCTTTTTCTATCTACTTTGCATCCAACATAGTTAGCATCAAATAATCCTATCAAATAATTTCACATAACTTTGGATACCACAACCCTAAGTCATGAGTTCTTGCTAAATATATGAAAATTCTTTTGACATTGATTAAATGAGATTCTCTAGGATCTGCTTGATATCTAGCACACATACATACACTAAATAAAATATCAGGTCTACTAGCAGTAGATAAAGTAATGAACCTATCATACCTCTGTAGTTCTTTTGATCTACTTTCTTACCATTCTTGTCAATCCATTCTTGTTGATGTACTCATGGGTGTTGATAGTGGCTTGGCATTATCGAATCCGAATTTCTTCAGAAGCTCCTTGGTGTAATTTGCTTGACAGATGTGGGTTCCATCTTTTCCTTGCTTGATTTGTAGTCCAAGGAATAATTGAGTTCTCCCATCATGCTCATTTCAAACTCTCCCTGCATTAACTTTTCAAAATACTTGCAAAGGGATTCATCAGTAGATCCAAAGATAATGTCATCTACATAAATCTGTGCAAGTAATATGCTTTTAACTTTTGATTTTACAAATAGAGTGCTATCTACCTGTCCTCTAGAGAACCATGGTTTAATAAAAAAGAGCTAAGCCTTTCATACCAAGCTCTTGGTACTTGCTTTAAACCATACAATGCCTTATGAAGTTTAAAAACATGATTAGGAAATTCTGTATCATCGAAACCTGGAGGCTGTTCAACATACACTTCTTCCTTAATAAAACCATTTAAAAAGGCAAATTTAACATCCATTTGAAATAATTTTAAATCTAGAGCAGATGCATATGTAAGTAAAATCCTAATAGCCTCAAGTCTAGCTACAGGAGCATAGGTTTCATCGAAATCAATGCCTTCCTCTTGGGAATAGCCTTGAGCTACTAGCCTGGCTTGTTTCTTAAAATCACACCAGCCTCATCCAATTTGTTTCTGAACACCCACTTGGTGCCAATAACTGGATGGTCTAATGGTCTGGGAACAAGTGACCAAACTTGGTTTCTCTTAAATGGTTAAGTTCATCTTGCATGACTATAATCCAGGATTCATCAGTGAGAGCTTCATTGACTGTCTTAGGGTCTATTTGAGAGACAAATGCTAGATAATCACAAGATATTACATTACCTCTTGTTCTTACCCCTACAGATGGATCACTAATAATGTTCTCAGGTGGATGATCTTTCTTGTATCTCCACTCCTTTGGAATATTTTCATGTGTAATATCTTGTTGTTGCAAGTCTTCCAGAGGTGGATCATCCCTATCTTCAATTGAGGTATCCTTTAGTTTCTTGGACAGTTCGTCTACATCATCATTGTCACTATCTTCTTCCTTTCTCAAGGAAGGGTTAGTTTCATCAAAAAATAATATGCACAGACTGTTCAATTAATAAGGTACGTTTGTTAAATACTCTATAACCATTGGGTTTAGAAGCATACCCCATGAAGATACCTTCATCTGATTTGGCATCCAACTTATCAATGTCCCTTTTTCCATTATTGTGAATGAAGCAAGGACATCCAAATGTCCTAAAGTGGCTGATCTTTGGCTTCTTTCCTTTAAACAGTTCGTATGCAGTCTTCTTTAGGGTTGGCCTGATCATTACTCTGTTGATAATATAGCTTGCTGTGTTCACTGCTTCAGCCCAAAAGTATCTTGGCAAATTATATTCTGACAACATTGTTCTTGCCATCTCCAATAGAGTTCTATTCTTCCTCTCAGCAACTCCATTTTGCTATTGTGTCCTTGGTGCTGAGAAATTGTGTTCAATCCCTTCATTTTCACAGAACTTTGCAAATTTCTCATTCTAAAATTATCCTCCATGATCTGATCGAATACTAATAATACTGAATTTCTTGTCTTTCTGAACGTTCTTGCTAAAGCTGATAAAACTTTCAAATGTATCATCTTTATGTTCTAGGAATGACACCCATGTAAATCTGGAATAGTCATCGACAATAACAAAACTAAATTCTTTCGTCCAAGACTGGTGGTCCTCATTGGTCCAAACAAATCCATATGAAGGAGTTCCAAAGGCTTTGAGGTGGTTACCACAGTCTTCGACTTGAAGGAGCTCTTAGAGTGTTTTCCTTTGGCACAAGGTCTACAAACACCTTCCATCTTAGTACTGACTTTTGGCAGACCTTCCACAAGATTTTTCTTTAACAACTTTCTCATACCATCTATGCTGCAATGTCCCATCTTCTGTGCCACAATTCAGTTGATTGATCTTTATTTACTGCTAGACAAACATTTTGATCCTTGAGTTCTTCAAGATAGAGCACATATAAGTTCTTTTGTCTATTTGCCTCGAAAATTACTGCTCCATCCTTTAATATGCTGCACTTTGACTCTTGAAACTGGATCTGATGACCTCTGTCACAAAGCTGGCTGATGCTAATAAGATTATGTTTTAGCCCTTTGACAAACAATACATCTTCAATAAATATCTTTCCTTTATTGTTCACAGAACCACTGCCTATCACTGTTCCTTTTCCGTTATCTCCATATGTAACAGTTCCTTCTTCATTTTGAAGATGAGAGAATAGCTTTCGATTACCTGACATGTGCCTTGAGCATCCACTGTCTAGATACCATTTGGATGCTCGAGAGTTACCCTGAAATGAAAACATTAAGTTTTAGGTACCCAAGTTCTTTTGGGTCCTGATTGGTTAGTATCACTGGTTTCCTTTTTATTATATTTCTTATGTTTAGTGGACATGTAGTTATGATATGTCCTAATTTGTTACAGTGACTAGTCACTTTTTCTATATATTTGAAATCTGCATGTATGCAATGTCTTGTTCAGGTACAAATTTGGTGTTGGATATATTTTAGGATAAACTATAGTTTCTTCATTATCTGGGGATGTATATCATAATCCATTTTTCTTCTTACCTGATCTTCTAGCACCTTTTAATATGATGGAGTTTTTACCATTTGTAAATTTTTCCAATGTGCTAGATAACTTTTTATTCTCTTCTATTAATGAGTTTATCTCTGTTTTTAGTTCATCCGAGCTTGCTTGTTTTTCAAATTTAATTATTTGTTCATTCTTATCCTTTAGATCTTCACATAATAAATCGTTTCTTCTTTTAAGTTCAGTTAACTATTTTTCTAGCTGTTCATTTTCTGATTTTAGATCTGAATTTGTGTTTTCTAAATAAGCATTATTTTTCTTACTTACGTTAATAGTTTGGTTACTTCTCTATATTTGCTGTAGAGTTCATTGAATGCTTCCTCTAAGTTATCCGAATCAGAATTATTGCAGGAATCAAAGGAGGAGTCAGATGTTACCTTATCATCTGTATTTGCCATGAATGCCAGGTTGACTTCTTCTTTATCACTGTGAGCTTGACTCACTGTCTGAGTCGCTGCTGTTTTCCCAAGCGGCTGCCATTGCCTTTTTCTTATATTTCCTGAATTTCTTGGAGCTCTCTCTTTTCTGAATTCAGGCTTCTTGAGCTTTGGACATTCAGCTTTGATATGTCCATGTTTATTGCACTCATAGCAAAGTTCTCCTTTCTTCATATCATTTCCTTCTGACTTCTTAACTCTTGTTTTTCTTAAAGAATCTTATGCCAGATTGAAATTTCTTTTTCTTGGCTAAAATCCACTGTAGTCTTCTTGATAGCATTGCTTCTTCATTTTCACTGTCTTCAATACTTCATTTTCATCTGAGCTTCTTCTGATGAGTCTTCTTCAGCTTTTAAAGCATTGGAGTGCTTCTTTCTACTTGAGGACTCTCCTAGCCTTTCCATATTGATCTAATGGGCCATAAGGGACCCAATGAGCTTTTCCAAAGACATCCTTTCAAGATCATTAGCTTCCTCAATAGCTGTGACCTTTGGGGTCCATGAGGATGGTAAGGATCTGAGAATTTTTCTCACCATGTCTCCAATCTCATAGGTTTTCCCAAGTCCAGCCAATCATTTGTAATATCTGTGAATCGACTGAACATTTGAGTTATGGACTCACCCGATTGCATCTGAAATCTTTCATATTGAGTAACAAGAATATCAATTCTTGTCTCCTTCACTTTGTTGTGCCTTCATAGGTAATTCTAAGCTTTCCCACATCTCCATTACGGATTTGCAGGCTGAAACTCTATTGAATTCCTTTTTGCTTAGTGCACAGCACAGAATACTCTTAGCCTTACAGTTCAAGGAGATCTTTTTCCTGTCATCATCTGTCCACTGAGCTTTCTCATTTGTGACCAGGAGATCGCCTTCTTCTACTATTGACCATATCTGATAGTCGTGACCTTGGAGAAAGTACTCCATTCTGGTCTTCCAATAAGCATAATCTTCACCATCGAAGAGAGGGGGTCGGTTGACAGACTGACCTTCAATGTTACCTTGGGCTGCCATGGATCTTTACTCTTCAGATCGTTGGATCTTTCTTCTTTGTCGAAGAGACTCTCTCTAATACCACTTGTTGCCCAGTTGACGAGCCCAGAGGGGGGGTGAATGGGTCTTTAAAAATTTATTTGATTAGTATCTGTACTTAAAACATCCATACAAAGATACTCTTCGATGAAGGTTAGAGAAGGTTAGTATAAAAGTCAAACACACAATAAACAATCACACAACACAAGGAATTATCCTGGTTCAGACCCCTCTCCTTAGGAGTCCTACGTCCAGTCCCTGAGCAACAACTCAGGATTCCACTAACTAGGGTACAGTCCCCCTACGGACGATACAACACCCAGCTCAGCTGGTCTTCCTTCACAAGAAGGGAACTACAACACCCTGGATCCCCACCAGATCTTCCTTCACAACAGAAGGGAACATAACACCCTGGCTCCTCACCAGGTCTTCCTTTACAACAGAAGGGAACACAACACAAAAGAGTAAACAAGAATTCAAGCCCCTAGATCAAGCTTTAGCAAGTCAAGATCTGAAGCTACTAGCACTGAGAGCAAATAATCTAGACAAGGCACTCTCTCAGCACTATACTGGCTCTCTTAGGATTTCTATTACAGCATGCAGAGCAAAGAGCTAAAGACACACTGGAATTGAATTCTTGGCTCTCGAATTCTTTCAGAAGATCTGCAATGCTTGTAGTATTCAATCATAATGCATCTTCTGGAGCTGCTATCTTGAATTTATATGTCCAATTTGAAATGTAGTCGTTGAAGTAACCGTTGTCTCTTTGTTTGGTAGACGTTAGACTGATTGAGACTTGGAAGCTTCTAGTCAACAATCTTTTATCCATTTGAGCACGCAAAGAGATAGGGTCTTCTGGCGTCTATATGGTCCAACGTTGTATGACAAAATGTCTTTAGGGCCCTGCATACATTAAATGCTAGAACAGTAGACAGCTAGACTGTCTCTTGATGTCAGAAGACGTTGATGTGAATATTCACCAAAATAGCAATGCCAAAAGCTCGTTCTAAAAGATGTTAACAGAATATGCACGATAATGAAAAGATATCATCTGCATGCATGTAGAGATGCGTTCTGTCTTATTAAATGCACAACAGTCAGATAGATATGTGAAGACTTTGACTATTCAACGCTTTCAGAAATAAGATAATATTAAGTCGATATAAAATATAAAGTCGATGCCTATATGACTTATGAAATCGTTATGATCAAGAGTTACTGAAGAAATCGTTATGAGCATTTAACAAGTCGTTATAGAAAGCAAATCGTTGTATTCATTAAAGGAATCGTTATGAATATTAAAGAAAACATTATAGAGAGCAAATCGTTATGAGCGATAAAGAAATCATTGCGCGAAGCAAATCGTTATGAGCTCTAAAGAAATCGTTGCGCAAAGCAAATCGTTATGAGCTCTAAAGAAATCGTTGCGCAAAGCAAATCGTTACGATGATCGAATCGTTATGATGACTTAAGAAATCGTTGCGATGAACAAATCGTACGATGAGCGAATCGTTATGATGACATAAGAAATCGTTGCGATGAGAAAATCGTTACGATGAGAGAATCGTTATGATGACTTAAGAAATCGTTAGATGAGTAAATCGTTACGATTAGCGAATCGTTATGATGACTTAAGAATCGTTGCGATGAACAAATCGTTACGATGAGCAAATCGTTATGATGACTTAAGAAATCGTTGCGATGAACAAACGTTATGATGAGAGAATCGTTATGATGACTTAAGAAATCGTTGCGATGAGCAAATCGTTACGATGAGCGAATCGTTATGATGACTTAAGAAATCGTTGAGATGAACAAATCGTTACGATGAGCAAATCGTTACGATGAGCGAATCGTTGTGACTTAAGAAATCGTTACGATGAACAAATCGTTACGATGAGCGATTCGTTATGATGACTTAAGAAATCGTTGCGATGAGCAATCGTTATAGCTCTATTAAAATCGATATACATGAAGGAAATCGTTGTGACTTTCAACCGGAATCGATGTGGACTTAGAGAAATATAATCTTGAAATAACTAACGTTTCAGAGATATGATACCTACTAATATTGACTTGTTTGACCTTGAAATTTTTCCTGCACTTAAGACTTATGGAATATATGTTAGAGAACTTTGATAGGGTTTTGTTAATCACCAAAATAAATATGTAATTAATTAGAATTGTATGGAGACAGACTGATCATCACTTCCCCTGCCGTCATCGGAAGTTCGCCGCCTTTTCCGCTGCCGTTGCTTTCCCTAAACCATCAGGCACGGGCCGTTGCTTGCCCTAAAATGCCGACGACGCCGCCTGCTACCGCCTCTCCAGTGCGGAGGCTATCACCGGGAGTCTTCCCCAGTGCAGGCGCCGTCACCGAGAGTCTTCTCTAGTGCCTGATGATGACGCCACTGCTTGCTTCCTCTCTTCGCGCCGCTGCAATGGGAAGGAGGAGAGTGGAGGCAAGGGGAAGGAGGGGGGTTTTTTCCCCTTCAATCGGGGCGGGCGGGAGGCCAAAGAATGGGCGCCCAATGTTAAAAATATTATTTATTATATATTTACTGTATCAAAATTCGTAGGTATATGATAATGTTATATGCCTACGATATTACGCCATAGGGATAGTATATCTTAAAAGTTCAAGAACAAAATTCATCTGATATCCTTACGACATGTATATTCGTAAGCATAGATATGTCTATCCATACGAATAACGTACGGATTTATTGAACCGTAAGAAACTTTCGTAGGCAGAGCTCAAATTTCTTGTAGTGTTAGCAACCTTTAAGTTATTGAAATATTTTTTTTTGCTAGGATGAAACGTTATCTAATTAAGCTAAGTCAAGGACAAGGAATGCAGGAAGTTTAAGTAGTTGTAGAACTCCATTCCTAAGTCAACAAGAATCTTCATCCGTTGATGAACTTGATTTGACTACTTAGAATGAGATCCAAGATTAAGAAAGAGATATCAGAGTATCATCCAAAATTACTAGATGATGTGAGAAGAGCATATCTATTAAGGGTCATTGTCAACCTCAGAATCATAATTTTCCATTGAAGCTTTTGGGTGGAAAAATGTGTAGATTTGTTCCTTCTTGGTTTGATGAGTATGTAACTTGGTTAGAGTATAGTGTTGCAAAAGATGTTGTATTTTGCTTGCCTTGTTACTTATTTAAGCTTGATCATGGAAAATAGTCAGGTGGTGATTCATTTGTTTCTGAGGGTTTTTATTCTTGGAACAAGAAAGACAAATTAGATGTTTATATTGGTGGTCCTAATAGCTCACACAATATAGCCGTAAAAAAATGTGAGGACTTGATGAAAAAAAATAGAGTATTCAAGTGGCTTTTTAAAAGCAATCAAATCAAGTCAAAATTGATTATCGAGCCCACCTACAAGCTTCAATAGATTGCATAAAATTTCTTTTGCATCAAGGATTAACATTTCGTAAACGTGATGAATCTGACAATTCATTTAATAAAGAAAATTTTCTATAGCTCTTGAGATTTATTTTAGATCATAACTCATCTATTAATGATTTTGTGTTGCACAATGCTCCTCAAAATGTTCAAATGATTTCTCCTCATATACAAAAAGATATTATAAGTGCATGTGCAATTGAAACAACAAATACAATTATCGGAGAAGTTGGAAATGGTTTGTTTACCATACTTGTTGATGAGGTTCGCGATATATTTAGCAAAGAACAAATGGCTATGGTTTTGCGCTATATTGATCAGAAGGGTTTCATTGTTGAGAGATTTTTTAGTATTGTTCATGTTATGATACTACTGCTATGTCACTTAAGACCGCAATTGAATATGTTCTTATGCGATATGGACTCAGTTTACTAAGAATAAGAGAATAGGGCTATGATGGTGCTAATAATATGCATGGTGAGTTCAATGGACTTAAAGTATTGATTATGAGAATAATAACTCTACATATTATATTCATTGTTTTGCTCATAAACTCCAATTGACTCTTGTAGCTGTTACTAAGAATCAAGGTGATGTTTCTGATTTTTTTTTCCTGTTGTTTCTCAAATTATAAATGTGATTGGTTCATCTTGCAAACGACGAGACACTATTCGAGAAAAAAGCTATTAGAATTGTAGAAGCCTTAAGCAGTGTTGATCTTTAGAGTGGTAGAGATTTGAATCAAGAAATAAGTTTGAAAAGAGCAGGTTATTCCCATTGGGGTTCTCACTATAGAAGTCTCATAAATTTGACTATATATTTTGTTCTCTTCTGTAGTGGAGGTACTTGATGTTATTTATCAGGAACGAACACTGAAACAAAAAGGTGAAGCACATGGCTTATTATTTGCATCGAGAACTTTTGATTTTGCATTTTTCTACATTTGATGAAAAAATGTTGACCATCACAAATGAGTTATCAATAGCTTTGCAAAGAAAAGATCGAGATATAGTTAATGTCATGTCACTTGTGAAACTTTCTAAACAACGATTGCAAGTTACGAGGGATGAAGGTTGGAATGATCTTTAGAAGAAATATGCACATTTTGTGACAAAGAAGAGATTCTAATTCCTAACATGGATCATCAATATGATTTTTTTTTCTGGAAGATCTTGATGCAAGACTAGCTCCTTGTATCACAAGTTTACATCATTTTCATATTGACTTGTTTTATCACATATTAGATATGCAATTGTAAGAATTGAATAGTCGTTTTAATGAAACAAACAATATGTTGCTTTCGATGTGTGGCTAGATTAAATTCTGTGATTCATTTTCAGCTTTTGACAATGAAAAGTTGGTTAAGTTAGCTGGATTTTATCCAAATAAATTTCCTACTTTTGTTGTTCTTGTGACACTTCATAATCAACTTGAAAATTATATCTTTGATTTGACATTAGATGTGAGATTTTCTGATTTAGAAGGTATTGGTGATCTTGCAAGAAAATTGGTGGAGACACAGAAATATGTTGTGTATCCGATGATATATTTATTTATAAAGGTAGCATTGCTTCTTTCAATAGCTACTGCAAGTGTTGAAAGAGTATTTACAACAATGACTTATGTTAAGAATAAGCTGCGGAACAAGATGTGTAGCGATTGGATGAATGATTGTTTAGTAACATTTATTGAGAAAGATTTGTTTAAGAATGTAAGCAATGAGTCTTATTGAAGTATTTCAGAATATAAAAATTCATCGAGTACAATTGTAAGAAAAAAATTGATTGTAATGAATCTCTTATTTTTATTGAAATATTTCTTTTTTATTCTAAATATATATTTAAAATTATATATTTATATTATATATAATATATAAATATAAAAAATAATTCGAGTGATTCTACGGAACAAAATTTGTACGTCCATCCATAATTCTTCGATATTCTAAGAAAACCCCTCTATAATCTTCTGATATTTCAAAAAATATGGGAGATATGGATTGTGAGGATTTCAGAGGGTTTTTTGAAATAGAGAAAGATTACAAGGGGTTATTTCTAAGAAACCCTAAAAGAAGTGCCAGCCCAACAACATACTGGCCAGGCCAGGATGGGCTTGACCCATCAATGGCACATACTTGTCTGGTTTAGACAATTTGCAATAATGGGTAATACTTGTAAAAATATACAGCTTCTTGATCAGGACAGAGAAATCCAATGCTACAAAGCCACATATTTGCTGCCCATCAATGTCACATACTCTTCTGTGTTTGAATGGGATTTGCAGCAGAGACCAAAGGTTAGAAATTGGAATACGTCTATGATTGTGTAAAGTGAGAATGGACCAGCTTGGAGTTGGAGTTTCATATCTCCATGCTGTTCGTCCAGCTATATGGCTCTGATCTCGTCCAAGCTCTGCTAAGTTAGACGGATCAGGTAGAGGCGGCTTAGGAGGAAACGCCTTCTGCAGAGCAGAAACTCGAGAGTACTCCAAGGAGGAACAGGAGCAGCATTCAAACTTTTATATCTGAGTAGTTTCTGTGCTGAGCGAGCTCTCCTCCATTAATCTTACATGGGCAGCCGGATTCTTTTGACTTGTTTGAATCGCTGCTTTCCGCCCTAAAGATACAATTGTAAAGATTGGTCTTATCAGAGTTTGCAAATAAAGATCTAGAGAGTTCTCCCGTTTTAATTATTATTGAGTTTTTCCACTTTTAATCCCTGAAATTGTTTTTATTTACTTACCAGTCTGCTGCATCTCATTATTTGTCACAAAATCCTCCAAATAATTGAAGATTAATGTGAAGTAAACTTAATTGATCATGTATAGTTATTCTTAGCTACTATTTCCTCCTCCTCGTGTATATATATATATATATGATTTTTTATGACCAATCAAACTTGTTTATTCTATTTCGATAAAATATACTAGTAAACGCTATTGTCCAAAGTTGACGAATAGCTCCCGGCTAACAAAAGCTGGTCAATTTAGCTGACAAATAGCTAAATGGTATTATATTATGCAACTATAATCAGGCTACTTAAATTAAATTTTTTACAGAACTGCATGAAAAGCTTAGGCGTGGTCAACGCATTTCCAAGTACCGTAGAAGAAACGCTGACATGTTGGGTTGACCGGAAGCAGCACCCCAACTGTTGTCGCAAGCAGTTAATTAGATTAGTTAATTTGTACGTAAATTTCTGAATGTGATAGATATAGACCGGGTACGATGGAGAGATGAATAAACCAAGTTATTTAGTTCCTTCATCCTTGGAAAGAGAATTAGTTGTTCTGCTAGGCTGTTCTGAGAAGAGAAATTGGCGAGATTCTATATACTTTTGAGTGTTTCTTGAAATTATTTTCTTAATTAGGAAATTTATTCTCTATATTAACGCTTTCAGATGATGATAATCATTACAAAATGAAATGAAACTTTTCTAAAAAAATATAAAAAGTTTATTCAGAAAAGCATGCATATTTTTTAATTTTTTAATTTTTATTTATTAAATACTAATCTATTACAATCGTGGAGACTAAACTCTTGACAATACTATAGAACTTTTTCTTAAAAACTCTTATCGCTGAGAGTAGAACTCCTGATCTTTAAATGTACGGAGGAGTATCCAACCAACTGAGTCGCTCCTTGTCCGCTAAAAAAACATGCACATACTCTAAGAAGAAATTAAGAATGTCCAAATTGAAATAGTTGAAGGACAAACTCTTAATTTTTCTCCGGAATGCACAGTTGGATCCGCAGATGGGTGCTCTGTGGTGATGCAATCAGTGATGTCGGCAGTAAAGGCTTTTGAAGGTGGGATCACATTGTGACAAGACTCCTCGTTTTTGAGACGTCAAACACTGCACACTTTTTCACCAAATTCGTTAACCTACTGATATTTAAACTCCTGAGTCGTGTGACTTGATCCCTTTTAATATGACGAAACCATAATTTACATGTCATTCTAATTACACTTTCAAATTTTATTATCAAACTTAAGAAGTCATCTAGTTCAATCATCTGGCTCAGGATCATTCATACACCTAAAAAAAAAAATAAAAAAAATATGGGTACAAAAAGGTGGATCTCCAAGCCAATGATCAGTCCCATTCCAAATGTTGACCAGTTAATTTAAGAAGAGATGTAAGTGGGCTGGACTCCCTTATGAACCTTTTTTTGTTTTTCTTAATGTATTGATTTCGAATAATTCAAAGTTGAAGTATATGTTCCTAATTAACGCTTCTTTTTTTCTCAACAGTGGATGTTCAACCTTTAGGGCCATGCACCTTCAACTATTATGCTCGCTCAGACAATTTTTCTCCACCTTCATACCACTTTTGCATAAATTTGAAAAATAAATTAAACCCACAATTCCTATTATGGGTATATATATATGTGTGTGTGTGTGTGTGTGTTAATGGTGATGTCTCAAAAGCCTCTTTCGTGAGAGAGAAGCAATGTGTTTCATTGCCACAATTTTGTCCAAATTGTCGTAGTTCAGTTGGGGGTTTTTTCCTCTGTTTGATGTCATCTATAAAGTGTGGGGAGCTCAGACACTTTTTCTCCACCTCCCTCCATACTAGTTTTGCATAAATTTGAAAAAGAAACTAAACCCACAATTCCAATTATACATATATATAAATATATATTATATCTGTGTGTGTGTTTTATATAATGGTGATGTCTGAAAAACCTCTTTCGTGAGAGAGAAGCAATGTGTTTCTCTGCCACAATTTTGTCTAATTGTCGTAGCCCAAGTGGGGGCTTTCCCCCCCTCTTTGAGTCCTACTGAAAAGGGGGGAGGACACAGAAGGATATATGCAAAAGGTAAAGTCCAAAAGATACATTGAGACCAGGGGTCCAGGAGGTCCACCTATTTTATTTTTTAATAAAAATCTTGAATTTTTCTAGTAACACCATCCAGATCCATCTTATCTTGGTTTTCACTTATGAAAATGTCTATGGACTTTAACAAAGTCTAACACATTTTTCTAATGAACTCGTTTGAAATGAAAAGTAAGAATAGTTCGAACAATAAAATGGTTCATGAGATAGGAAAATCATTTCGTCCTTTTAAAGTCCATATGTCTAGTCCATCAACATAAGAGAACAGAGTCGAATCCTCTCATAGCTGGCCCTCCAACAATGACCCACACAAAGAGATGATAGATGGGGGCTTAATCTATCAAAATCTTGACTCCTCAACCTAAGATCCGTCGTCTCTAGACGTTCAAATATCTATCAGTGCTGAGTCGTCCACCCAACTAGGCCACAATATGGCCTCGCACTCCAGGGCATTGGGTGTCCCACTCCTACCGTCCGACTTGCTTCTACCACATCAGTGCACGGCCCAACAGTCACACGGCCCAGGTCTGTAGCAACAAAAAAGGGTTCCCCTATTCACACGCCCTCTCAATTTTATGATAGCCAATGAAAATCTTCGATTTTGGCCCATACTATTAGAGGAAGGCATGTCTCATGTCAACTCACTTGAATGGCCTCTCTCTCACGTTATACACTCTGACACTATATTTGATATTTGAATAGATTGGAGATAGAATGATGTTATCTTCAAAATTTTAGAAAAATCTTCAAAATTTAGAGATAATCTCACTCTATTCCCACTCTATCTAAATATCAAACATAACCTTTACAATTCTTTCATACTATCGAAAAAGGGGCTATACACGTGGAGAACACCCGACATACACTTCAAATTAAAGAGACAAATTGACGTCCAGAAAGAGGGGGGGGGGGGGGGGGGGGGCTTGAACTTGGACACACAGGCCAAGACTTTTATTTTTTTACCCTTTTCTCTATCATGACTTGAATGTAATTTTTCTCTAGGACTATTCTCGAAGACCCCGACTGTCTTTCTTACCTTGTTTCCCTAGTTAAACGAGTTTAAGAATTAGTAAAAATCCAATGATAAAAGTACGTCGACTATTTTTGGAAATTTACATTCAAAATCTTAGAATTCAAATGTCGACCAACTATAGATATTGGTATTGAGCAGTACTAACTTGAATCTGATAGTGTAAGACCCTGATCGAAGAACCAATCCAAGACAAAGACCGGGACCCGTGCGATGTAGATGGAGCTCGGGGCGGTCGTTTTTGTCTTGGGTCCATATGCGTGGAATGAGTCGGAGAGGGCAGACCATGAGCCAATGGTGTGATGCAATCGCATGATGTGTGCCAACCAACGATTTAACAATGTGATATCGGGCATTAATGGATTTTGGCTGACCCATCTCGTAAGAGAAATATTGCCGGGTAGTAAAGTTTATCTGAATTGATTGGAGTTAATTTGACTATCTATGTTATATATGTCACATTCATGACACGAGTTAATTAAATTTAATTTGATTAATGCACATAAATTTTATTATTTAATTGATTGAGTATTAAATATATCTCTCTCATAATAATTTTTAAAATAATATTTTTTTAGAAGAAAAAAATACCCTCTCTCGTGGTTTCCAATGTATATATGTTAGTATAGCCCATGCTGGTGCACTAGGTTTCTTTTTATTTCACTTGGAGCCCAAGTAGCGGGACTAGACAAAGAAATCTATATGATTCAACATGAAGGGTTTGAGATGGCAGGATAAGAGTGTAAAGTTTGCTAATGATATTTCAAATTCCATAGATAAATTATCTCATGTGGTTATGAGTGGATCAAAGAAGACCATTATATATATGTTAAACATATAGTAGACAAGATTTTCATCTTATCATTGGTTGGGAATGACATGGAGTCTATTGATACTGCTCATTGGTGGTTGTCTTCCATCTTTGATATAAAAGATATGAATGAGGCAAAGTATGTGTTGAGAGTGAAAATCACAAGAAATCACTTGAAAATATTTTTGTTGTCACAAGACACTTACATAAATAAGATTTTTAAGTGATTCTAGATGCATTACTCCAACTTATTGATACTCAAATTGGTAAGAGTTGTGTTCTAACTGCAAGTTAGTTCCCACAAATTGATAATGAAAAGAATGAGATGTGGATATAGTCAATTGCTATTAAAGTAACCCTAGTCTTACACACTGAAAGGTATTAAAGATGAACTTTTTTTATATATCTGTGAGGAATGTTACACCTTGATTTATATTATAATGGAGGTGACCTAAAATTAAGAGGCTATAGAGATGTGGATTGAGCTAGTGACGAACATAAATGAAAGTCCACCTTAGGCTATATGTTCATGTTAGGTGATGGGGTCATTTTTTGGTGTACCAAGAAACAAACTTGAATTGCTCTATCAGTAATGGAATCAAAATACATAACTTATTTGGCAGCATATCAAGAGGTTTTGTGATTGTGAAGTTTTATACAACGATTGGCTATGACACACTAATTAGAGGAGGCGGTACTACTGTATATTGATAGCATTTTGACCTTGGCCTATGCTAAGGATCAAAGTATTGTGGGAAAAACCAAACATATTGACCATGGTATAGCACTTCCACTAATCAAACAAATCTCTATGGAGGCCTTCTTAACCCACATCACAACTATGGAGTTATTACGTAGATTGTAATGAGAACAATTCGTAGTTGATGATAATGAATTATTGTTTATGTGTGTTATTGAATGGAATTGTGTGTTTACACGTCCCCTATAGAAAGGTGTCATTAGGCTCTAAATTAGCCTTCTCAAATGGGTAATTCACTTTGATGCTAAGAAAGTGAGTAAGATGAGATAATTAGTATCTATAGTGCTTTTGAAAGTGAGCAAGTTATTTAATAGAATTATCTATTTTGTCACCTTATATTGAGCTAAGATGAGATCCACTTACATAGTTCAAAGGACATGAGAGCCTATTCCTATGTGTGCTAATCAACCTAGATGTGAGTTCTGTTACAAGTCATTGAGTGGGAGTGACTGTGTCATGAGATTTGGGTTAGCGATAGTGGGACTAACTAGACTAAGATCGATATTGTGTTTAGTTATTTTATTGTGCATGACACACCCATGTTGATGGAACTAGAACACCATAACATGTGTATCATACCACATGCTTTAGGCAACTATTAACGTGAACAATGAATGGATCTCCACTTCATAACTTTGTGAGCTCTGGATCATATTATATTGATCCACTTGTACCCTTATGTCTTGAGGTCTATGCTATGAAAAGGAAGTTTGATGTCGTTATTTTTTTATACTCCTTAAGAACTATGATTTATACAGTCTAATGAGACATGCCTACAAAAGTAGTTAGGACAAATGGATCGATATATGAAATAAGGGAAGACTTTTATATATTGCGCCATTTTTGTTTCTCATACTTTAGGGAACTCAATAAACTTAGTAGCGACAAAGTTGTAAACATATAACATCTATGACTTACTACTAAATATGAGGTCATTTCTTACTTGCTTGGATGAGTTAGGGGACTTTACACACATGCACAGGCTGAGCCCAAACTAGGTGGCTCAAGGGGGCCTAAATCAGAAACCAATTAAGCGGGAGCAACATATGTGATTCTTGTACACGTATGGGAGGGGGATGAAAATCTTAGACTGAGGGCCTATTTTGATTTGTTTATTTATTATTAATCGAATTCTTATTGTTTAGTTATATTTCTTAATGGGTTGAAATCACAATGGTACAATAGTTACGATTTTTCATCGGGGAGATGTATCAAACGTGTCCATGGGATCCCCATATCTAGGTCTTCCTTGGTGTGGGATATACAAAATAGTTCTTTTGCTGTCTTCTCTCTTCTTTTCTCCACACGCCATCTTCTTCAGTTATTCCACTCTGTCTTGGGGTTTTTCTGAGGTGATCTAAGTTGAATCCATGGGCAGTCTTCGACTTCGAGTGCACCTACAAAGATTGTGAGTAGTTGTTGGATCTTGTGAGTATATTATTAGTGAAAGTTTGCACCATATATAGAGGGGCAATACATTCTCTAAAGACAGTCAATTTGCCAACACTTCAACCAAATAACGATCTTCTCTACTCTCTGTGAACACATCTTTTGCTATTTATGTAAGTTTCAGTCATAGATTCGCGATCTACTTGATCCTTGCCTATTTCAAATTTCTCACAATTTATAGTTTAGTCACTTAAAGATGCAAAATCTATAGTTGGCCGTTAGATGGCCTTAAGATTCGAAAAGTTGGACAACGAGCCTTAGTGTCAAAAAGTGGATCTACAAGAAGGAAAAAGGATCAGGGGTAGTCCTGAGATTGGGATGCTAGGAAAATCCCTCTGATATCTAAGTCAAAATAAGAGCTAGAACAAGAGAATGAGTGATTCAAGATTATTCCCCATAGTTTGGAGTGTAGAATCTCTTGCATATCTCTAGCCGAAGAGAATTCTCCGAGATTTATTGTGATGGTTGAGCCTTCCCAATGGTTGCATATGACGTGGCTAGAGTTATGGCCATAGTCATAAGTGCAACCGTCGAGTAATAGCCATCATGGGCTTTTATGTCTATTAGTAAATATTGTAAGTGATAACTGTGTCAATCATGGGCAACCTATTGTCATCCTCTTTAGCTCTACCATCTCTAATAACTATCATTTAATACGAGATATGCTAACTTTTATATCATACAAGGGTCTGTCGCTTCACTTCTATCGAGTTAAGGGTGTTGGGTTGAGTGTGTTTTGGAATTTTCTAAAGTTGTATTTTAATGATGACCAATGAACATCACTCATACTTTGATTTTGATGATGACATATTGTGATTTTGATGATGACATATTGTGATTTTGATGATGACATATTGTGTTTTTGATGATGACATGTTGTGTTTTTAATACTTAATGGGTGGAATATGTTACATACATCATTTATGTAATAACAATACTCAAAAAGTATGTTTCAAATACTTTACACCTCATACTTTGATGATAATACCTTGTACTAATGTCTTATGTGTTAAATTCTCAGGGATATACAACTTTTTATCATGGTAGTGTCGACACACCCATTGATGGTGTCGACACTGAGTCATAGTCCCTGAAGCTTTTTCATGAAGACAGGGTCAAGTGTGTCGACACAGTCCATGGTTGTGTCGACACTAGACCCAGTTTCCAGGAGATCCATTTGTTTGACTGGGACAGTGTGTCAACACACTCAGTGGTCGTGTCGACACTAGACCCAGCATCCAGAAGACCTTTTTGTGCAAATGGGACAGTGTGTGTAAGGCCCTCAAATTTTGTCCTTTTATTTTTCTGTGTGTGTAGATTCGTGTTTGTGTGTAAATATTATGTATGCATATGTAGATATCTACGTACATATTAGCTAGGTGTACTTATGTGTGTATGTGTATGTTTAGATGTAATTATTGTTTGGTTGCATGTCTGTGTGTGTAGATTCGTGTTTGTGTGTATATATATATGGTTTCCTGCATGGTTTAAGCTTTGGCCGAAGAGCAATTGGCGTCAACATGGATGGACGTCCATGTTGAGTAAACGTCCATGTCGATGGACGCCAGCTATTAAGTAAACGGCCATGGATGTGGACGTCTACTTCTCTGATTTTCTGTGCGCAGTAGACCCTGAAATTTCGGATTGGGCTTTCTCACCGATTGGGGAGATGTCCCCAACGGCTCTCACCTCTCCCATCATGCCTTGCGTGAGATCCCAAGCCCCATCTTATAAAATCACTACCCCTTGCAGCCTGCAAGAGCCCTCTTGGCTCTTTGCAAAGAGAGAAAACCCTAGCTGAGAGAACAGGTGAAAAACTGAACTTTGAGAGCTCAGATCCGGCGATTTGAGGCTTCTTCCGGCGACCTATTTCAACTGGGAGGAAGATTGGGCATAGGGGAAGGCTTCCCCAACGCTGGACTGAAGGCTACTTCATCCTAGAACCCGGAGGAAGGAGTTTGTGGAGGCTTCTTGGCACTGTCCAAGGAGAGCTTCAACAACCTTTTTGATCCCTTTGGAGGTTTTTCTAAAGACAAGTAACCCATCACGATGGTGCATGTACATGTCCAGTAGGTCTTAGGTATTTTATGGGATTTTATTCGTGTCTTGGAACCCCACATTTCCCCATCTTTGGAGTTCGGTCTATGTTTCTGCACAGACAGGAACTTAACGGCAAGATCTCTTGCCGTTAAGATCTCCAATTGGCGGCAGATGATGCTGCCGTTAATCTCTGTGAACGGCCAGCCTTTGCCGTTTAGTTCTTTAGGACAGAACAGGGAATGTTCTTCCTTATATATGATTATTTTCCGGATTTCTTCGCATGAGGATATATTGTAAATATTATATGCAATGTAATATAGATAATGGAATGCATTGTGAGATTCTTGTAAATTTCTGTAATTTGTATAAATTATTAGGTTTAGGTGAAATGCATGTTAGATAAAGATCTTGGATAGGATAGCTTGCTGTTCACCTGATTCGTGAAGAATTTGAATGCCATATTTTTTTTAGATCATGCGTATGTATGTCAGTCTCTGTCCTGATAATTTGGGAATTTTTCCATGATCATGTGATTTATTACAATTTGTGTACTGAAAATAGAAACCATGTGTGGGTTCTTGTAAAACTCACAGTAAATTGTATGATGTGAAATAAATTTGGGGAAAACTTCTGTGGTAATATGAATGATAGATGCAGGTTAGTGCACTGTCAAAACAGACCAAGATATATGCTTCCATGATAACTGAATTATGAATGCCATGTGGTTGAATGTTTTATTTTCTGTAAATTTAATATAGTTCCAAAAAATATGAAAATTTGCATGTGTGGTCTGAAATCTGCAAATAGTCTGTGGTTAAATTTCATATGATTTGGGCAACAGCAGAATATATTGTGAAATTTCCATGTGAAAATGAGCTATTAATGCGTGCTTAACATGATTATGGTTGGATAATGTGTTTTCAGCATGATTAGAGTAAGTTGCTGAGTGTTTAAATTTTGTCAACAGTAGTATCAAGTTAGGGAAAAATAGAGCCATGTGTAAACCGTATGAAATGTGTGTGTTAAAAATCGGAATGTGTAAAATGTTCCGTGTGTGACACTGCTTCCATAGAGGGCTGTGGAACTGTACCGTGGAAAAGTCCCCACGGGAAGGTTCAATGTGTTAAGATCCTAAGGGCATTAAGATGAAATCCTAGAGGTGGACAAGTACCACTAGTTAGGGTGGAGATTACTTCTCCCGGTCTGCGCAGTACCAAGAGCCGTCACTGTGTTGCCTAGGTGGCGTCTATGTGTTATGTGATGTGAATGTGTCCTTCTAGTGGTGGTTTGGACTATGTGTCATGGAAATTAAATGTGAAAATATGAATGTATATATGTGCAAATTGAGTAGTGCGAACATGTGAATGTGTAATGCGTAAGTGTGAACAATGCGAACGAGTAAATGTGTAAACATGTGAAACCATTGTGTTAAAATTGCGAACTGGTGATTTATGTTATGAAAATGTTAGATTCATGTCAAAACAGCAACCTTAATGTGTTTATAAGGGTGTTTTATATGTGCAAAAGTGTGTAGAATCCATGTTAGGGGTATTTCCTTCTTATGCGTGAAAATCCCATGCTAAATTGCTATCATGTTGTAGTTAAATGTAAGTGTAGCTCTCATGTGAATGAATGAGTAGAAAGCATGCGGTAGGTATTTCATTTTGGATTGACATAAACCATGTATCATGCGCAGTGAAATTAGTAGAAATATCATGATAGGTAGTTTTCTATTATTGTACAACCATGCTACCTGTTTTGAGTTAATGCAATTGAATAAATGGCCTACTTGTGATGTATTCATGTATGATGTGTATGGAGTTACTTGCTAGTCTTTTAGACTCACTCTTGCTTCGGCATACAGGTTTAGCAGGTGACCCTACTTCCTTGGAGGAGACCATTGAGAGCGACTCCGAGCGAGGAGAATAGAGTGTTGTTGTAACGTCGCGTGCTTTTTGGATCCATGCGGATCATGTGTGTAATGTTGTGATGGCCGTTGTGAGGCCAGTGTTGTAGCGGGAAGCCTCAGCCAAGCACGTTAAACCGATAACTTACTTGATCCGAGTCCGCCTCCTGCGAACGCCGAAGCCTCACAAGGGAAACCAAACCACAGTCCGTGTAAACACAAGGAACACACACATTTATATATATTTCACAAGATTACATAGTCAAATTTCCACAAAAACTGAAAAGAAGTACAAGAGCCTGTGGCATACCCCGAGGTACAACTGAAGAAAATAAACAACTAACTAAGCTACACTGCTGGAGCTGCTACTACACAGCTGGAGGTACCGACCCTGCACCGCTACAACGCGGCTCCGAACTGGACGACGGTCGTGAAACGTCCTCCTCGCTCTCACCTGTGGGGGTAGAGGTGAGCCTCGCTAGTCACTGGCTCAGTAGGGAACTCCCCCAACACCGAGCAAACCAAAACCACAGGTACGAAAGCAGTAAACAATACCAACAATTTATAGAACAGCTAACAGGATATTAAAGCTGTAAAAGCACTCACCGTCTGCCGACTACGAGAAACAACTTTAATAATTAAACAGCAAACCAGTACAGGTGTATAAGCTAAAGTAGAGACAGCCAAACACGAGCCACGTGAACTGGTTCGCGACACCAGAAACTGACTCGGACAAGCTAACACAGGTCTACCTCTCAGTCTCGCAGCCACGGACGAAAGGTCCAGCTGCCGCTCCACGTGAAAAGGTCAAGCAACTGTGGAGACCAACTAAACACCACTACCTGCAGACCACACGGTCGCAAGCCCATGCCTGACACCTTTGGAGACCCTGGCCGGGCTCTCTAGAGTGAGGCACTGGAAAAGGACTAGCTGGGGACCAGTGTCGACCACTGGTGTCCGTACCCCCAACTATGAGCGCGCTACAAGTGACTAAAGACAAACACAAGTGTCATTGTCCCACTGTCGTCTTTCCCTCAGACGGACGTACAACTCAAACACAGGAGTGAGGGTGTCCAGGTCAGACGACACAGACCTCGACGGTACAACACAAGTACCGGGACAAAGCCCCGAGCTAACAGCCTGGCTCACAAAGAACCTGGGGCACCCAACTGGAGAGGTAACCATGGTAGGCGTCGTACTACTCGCCACGTACACAAAACCACGTGCACGTCACACAAAAATCACGTGAAACCTCACGTAAACCACAAGTAACCACGGTCCACTACACGTGAACTCAACTGGACTCGCGTAAACAACGCGCAGCGACGAAGGTAAGTAACTAACAACATACCTTGTATGCTAAACACGAGAACCATGTGCACTCAGTGCACCTCATGTGCCAACACACATGCATTATCGATAAAATACCATAATTAGATATTCCTATTTATAACCAGTAGGCGGCAACATCGACTGCCGCTTACAGGAAGTCAACGGCAAGGGATCTAGCCGTCTACATCCTGGCTGATGAGCTTGGCGACAAACGATGTTGACGCCAAGTTCTTCGGCCTCAAACCCTGCAGAAACCTAATCCAATTCTACAGGGTTCCCAACCATTCAAACTACAGAAAAACATACAAAAGCAGTTCCTTTAACATGCCAGAACCCAAAACAACCCATTACAGCATTCTCGTTCATTAAATTACTCAAACCACCCATTATCCCCGCATGGTGCAACTTAATCCGAAAATGCATTATCATACTGATTCAGGTGGTTACGTCGTGTTTTAACGTTTCTACGGAGTTAAAGGGTTCGTCCCCTACCTCAGAACATGCTAGAACCTCCGCAATCTCCCGGTTCACACCGAACCCTCCGCGAGCTCCCATGGGAATTGCACCACGCCACGGCGTTTCCTCGCACAATTTGGCAACGCCACGCGTTCTACGATCGTCCAACCACCCTTCAGTACCTGTTGCAAGCTTTGGGAACACGGGGGCAACAAGCTGGGGCAAGAGAGAAGGAGAACAGGGTAGAAAACCTGCCCTCGGGTGAGCCTATAACCTGTAGAATTCTCAGGTTGGCGTTAACCCCTATGCGGCCAAGAACAACCGCCACTCTAAACGTCTACATCCTATGCCACCAAAATCATGCAGTCAACGTCCACTTACCTGGACGCCAATCAGTCAACGGCCACACTTGGCCGCCAACTCCAACCGAACTGCAGCAGGTCCTGTTTCATTTCAGGACCAAACCTGCACTTCACCTGCTCAAGCCACACATCCACACCATACATTCCACACAACCAACTCACACTGGCCTCACAACGGTCGCCACAACCACAACACACATGATCCGCATGGATCCGAAAAGCACGCGATGTTACAAGTGTTGTGTGGTTTGGATGTGTGGTTGATCAGGTATGGTGCAGGTTTGTGGAATGTGCAGGATTGGAACCTAAAACAGAACAGCATTGGCTGCTGTTAGTTGCAGATTGACGGCCAGATATGGACGTTTAATGAGTTAACATCCATGTAAAGTGACGTTAGATATGAACTTAACGGTATTTGATGTGGACGTTTGTAGTGGCGGTTGCCCTTGGCGGCATAGGGGTTGACGCCAACCTGAGAATTCTACAGGTTATAGGGTCACCCGAGGGCAGGTTTCCTACCCTGTTCTCATTTTCCCTTGTCCCAGCTTCTTGTCCCAGTGTTCCTAAAGCTTCCAACAGGTACTAAAGGGTGCTTGGAGGATCGTGGGACTGTGGCGTTGCCGAATCGGTCGAGGAAACGCCGTGGCATGGTGCAATTCCCGTGGGAGCTCGCGGAGGGTTCGGTGTGAACCGGGAGTTTGCAGAAGGTTTTAGCATGTTCTGAGGTAGGGGACGAACCCGGTTAGCTCCGTAGAAACATTAAAACACGACGTAACCACCTGAATCAGCATGATAATGCATTTTCGGATTAAGTTACACCATGCGGGGTTAATGGGTGGTTTGAGTAATTAATTAGCGAACGAAGCATGCTGTATTGGGATGTTTAGGATTCATGCATGTTAAAAGAACTCTTTCTGTATGTTTACCGTTGTTTTAATGGTTGGAAAACCTGTAGAATCGGATTAGGGTTTCTGCAGGGTCAGAGGCTGAAGATCTTGGCGTCAGGTCGATTGACGCCAGTCTCATCAGCCAGGATATAACGGCCATATTCTTGCCGTCTACTTCATGTAAGCGGCAGTCGATGTGGCTGCCTACTTGAATATAACCAGAAAAGACTATTTATGGTGTTTATCGATAATGCATGGTGTATTGGCACCTGTAGTGCACTGAGTGCACATAATTCCGTGTTTTAGCATACAAGGTATGCAGTTAGTTACTTACCTTCGTGACTGCGCGTTGTTTACGCGAGTCAGTTGGGTTCACGTGTAGTGGACCGTGGTTACTTGAGGTTTACGTGAGGTTTCACGTGGTTTGTGTGTGATGTGCACGTGGTTTTGTGTACGTGGCGAGTAGTACGACGCCTACCGTGGTTACCTCTCCAGTTGGGTGCCCCAGGTTCTTTGTGAGCCAGGCTATTAGCTCGGGGCTTTGTCCCGGTACTTGTGTTGTACCGTCGAGGTCTATGTCGTCTGACCTGGACACCCTCACTCTTGTGCTTGAGTTGTACGTCCGGCTGAGGGAAAGACGACAGTGAGACAGTGACTTCCGTACTTATCTTTTAATCACTTGTAGCGTGCTCGTAGTTGGGGGTACGGACACCAGTAGATGTACTGGACCCCAGCTAGTCCTTTTCCAGTACCTCACTCTAGAGTGTTCCAGGCCAGGATCTCTAGAGGTGTCAGGCATGGGCCTGTGACCGTGTGGTCCGCAGGTGGTGGTGTTTAGTTGGTCTCCACAGATGCTTGACCTTTTCACATGGAGCGGCAGCTGGACCTTTCGTCCGTAGCTGCGAGACTGAGAGGTAGACCTGTGTTAGCTTGTCCGAGTCAGTTTCTGGTGTCGCGAACCAGTTCACGTGGCTCGTGTTTGGCTGTCTCTACTTTAGCTTGTACACCCGTACTGCTTTGCCGTTTAATTATTTAAGTTGTTTCTCGTAGTCGGCAGACGTGAGTACGTTTACAGCTTTAATATCCTGCTTAGCTGTTCTATAAATTATTGGTATTGTTTACTGCTTTCGTACCTGTGGTTTTGGTTTGCTCGATGTTGGGGGAGTTCCCTACTAAGCCCGTGACTAGTGAGGCTCACCCCTACCCCCACAGGTGAGAGCGAGGAGGACGTTTCACGACCGTCGTCCAGTTCGGAGTCGCGTCGTAGCGGTGCAGGGTCGGTACCTCCAGCTGTGTAGTAGCAGCTCCAGCAGTGTAGTATAGATAGTTGTTTATTTTCTTCAGTTGTACCTCGGGGTATGCCCCAGGCTCTTGTACTTTCTTTTAGTTTTGTGGAAATTTGGCTATGTAACTTGTGAAATATATATAAATATGGTGTGTTCCTTTGTGTTTACACGAACTGTGGTTTGGTTTCCCTTGCGAGGCTTCGGCCCGTTCGCGGGAGGCGGACTCGGATCAAGTACGTTATCAGTTTAACGGGCTTGGCCGAGGCATTCCGCCACAGTTGGTATCAGAGCAAGGTCCGTGTTAATATAAGGGAACTAGAAAGATACATAGCCTTATTTCGGTCTTTGTACACTGCTGGTAGGGACCCTGGTTTGTTTTGATTATTGTTTGGTGTTTTGTTTATGTAGAAAATTTCTGGAATGGCTGATAGAAGAGATTGGGGTGGTGGAGGAGATGATCCGGAGGAAAGTACTCAGTGTATGATAGAAAGAATCTGGGAAAGCCTCACGGATATTCGGGCAAGAATGGATCAGCAGGCGCCGATACCACCGGTTGCAGTGCCACCTGGGATGGAGAGGCTGTACCTGTAGCTCCAGTTCCGCCAGAGTGGAGGTGCCTTTTGCAGCACATGTGCCACCACCCCACCTGTGTTGATAGCAGAAGAACCAGTGATGCAGGTGGAGAAGTTTCTGAGATTGCAGCCACCTACTTACTCAGGAGGGCCGAATCCAGATACAGCGGAGCACTGGGTTCATGAGATTGAGAGGGTCTTTGTGACTATGAGGTGTCCGGCAGCAGATAGAGTTGTGTTAGCTGCTTATCAGTTGAGGGGCTTTGCCTTGGAATGGTGGCGACTGAAGATGCAAACCACCTTTGCAGGCAGGACGGAGGAAGCCATTACTTGGTCGGAATTTCTCGATGTATTTAATGATACATTCTTTCCGATTCAAGTGCAGCAAGTGAAAAGAGAGCAGTTTTTGACTCTCCAGCAGGGTAACTCTTCAGTTTTAGAGTACCAGATGAGGTTTATGGCGCTCAGCCGTTTGCACCTTATGTTGTTCAGATAATAACATGATGGTTGAGTATTTTATTAGAGGTTTGAGAGTGGAATTACAGGATGCAATAGTGCCTTTATGTGCAAGACAGTGGAAGAAGCAGCTCAGAGAGGTACATTAAAGAGGTCTATTCGGACTCGTCAGGTGGGCGAGTCTGTTTAGGTAGTTTTCGACTACCGCAGCAGTCAGTGGTGCAAGTAAGGGTAAAGCACCAGCAGGACCTCTTCATCAGGCTTTGTAAATGGGGTCAGAAATAAAGCAAGCATTTAAAGGCAAAGGAAGAGGATGGGGAGGTCGTCAGCCAGTTTCGGCAGGGCCGAGGTAGGCCTGAGGTGGAGGAGTCGCAGCAGAGTACTGCCAGCAGCCCGTTACTCCTCCAGGATATAGATGTTATAATTGTAATCAGCCGGGACATTTGATCCGCAATTGTCCCTATCCAAGAGAGTATGGATATGGAAGAGGTGTGCAGCAACAGCAGCAGCCTCAGCAGTTTCAACAGCCACAGTCAGGTCGTGGCAGAGGAGCACCACAGCAGCGAGGAAGAGGCCGGGTTATGGCTATCACCCGAGCCCAGGCGGAGGCATCGAATATGATAGAAGGTACTTTACCTTTTATGAATATTCAGCAAGAGTTTTATTTGATTCGGGTGCCTCTCATTCTTTTATTTCTGAAGAATTTTTGGATTGCATGGCTCATCCTTTAGAAGAGAAGTCTTGTGAGTTAGTAGTGGAAGTTCCTTCAGGTGAGTTCTTGCTCACTTCGAGTTATGTAGATGAAGCTCCTGTTATGATTGAAGGAAATCAGATGCCGGGTCAGTTGTATGCCTGCAGTTGTTAGATTATGATATTATTTTGGGTATGGACTGGCTTGAGATGTATGGAGCAATGTTAGATTGCAGAAAGAAAATGATCAGATTTTGTCATCCTAATGGTGCGGTATTTGAATATCAAGGTATGCCTTTCTATACCTCTAAGTTTCTAATTTCTGCAATTAAAGCTAGAAAGTTGATAAATGCTGGGTGTGTGGCTTATTTAGCCTCGGTAAGTCTGGTAGAAGCAGTCAGCCAGTAGAAGCAGTTCCGTGGTTAGGGAATTTGCTGATGTTTTTCCTGAGGATTTACCTGGTTTAGCTCCACATAGAGAGGTGGACTTTACTATTGAGTTGCTGCCAGGTACCATGCCGATTTCTAAAGCTCCATATCGGATGGCACCAGCAGAACTTAAAGAATGAAAAAACAGTTAGAAGAATTGTTGCAAAAAGGGTTCATTAGACCGAGTCATTCCCCGTGGGGAGCACCTTATTATTTGTGAAAAAGAAAGATGGAAGTTTTCGAATGTGTATTGATTGTAGAAAGTTGAATGATGTGACCATCAAGAATAAGTACCCGTTGCCGAGAATAGAGATCTGTTTGATCAGTTGCAATCAGCAAAGGTATTTTCTAAAATTGATCTGAGGTCCGGGTATCATCAGTTGAGAATTAAAAAGGAAGATATAGATAAGACAGCTTTCAGAACTAGATATGGTCACTTTGAGTTTGTGGTTATGCCTTTTGGGTTGACTAATGCTCCTGCAGGTTTTATGGATCTGATGAATAGAATTTTTCATCCATATTTAAACCAATTCATTGTGATCTTTATCGATGATATTCTGATTTATTCAGCATTTGAAGAGGAGCATGCAGCTCATTTGAGGTTTACCCTGTAGTTGTTAAGGGATAACCAGTTGTTTGCCAAATTCAATAAGTGTGAATTTTGGCTGAAAGAAATCAGTTTTTGGGTCATGTTATCTCAGCTAAAGGAATAGCAGTAGACCCAAGTAAAGTGGAAGCACTGATGAGATGGGAAGTGCCTAAGACAATAACCGAGATTAGAAGTTTTCTGGGTTTGGCAAGTTATTATAGGCGTTTATTCAAGATTTTTCTAAGATTGCAGCACCCATGACTAAGTTGACCAGAAAAGGTGTGCCATTTGTGTGGTCCGGTGAATGTCAGAAAAGTTTTATGGAATTAAAGAAGAGACTTACATCAGCACCTACATTGACATTACCGGCAGGGAGTGGTGGTTTTGTGTTGTATACTGATGCTTCAAGGAGAGGACTTGGCACAGTACTTATGCAGGATGGCAAAGTGATAGCTTATGCGTCCAGGCAACTGAAGCCGGCAGAAGAGAATTACCCCACTCATGATTTAGAATTGGCAGCAGTTGTATTTGCCTTGAAAATGTGGAGGCATTATCTGTATGGCGAGAGATTTGAGATCTTTACAGATCATAAAAGCTTGAAATATATCTTCTCGCAGAAAGATTTAAATCTTCGCCAGCGCAGATGGATTGAATATTTAAAGGATTATGATTTCAGTTTGGCTTACCGTCCGGGTAAGGCCAATGTTGTAGCTGATGCCTTGAGTAGAAAGGCATATGTAAGTTTGATGATTTAAAGAATGGAAGTTGTATGAAGAAATAGTAGAGAATTCTTGTATGTGCCCAGTAGTCAACGACAGGCGGTACTAGCCGCTAGTGCTGTAGAGCCGTCTTTGTATTGGCAGATTGTTGAAGCTCAAAGAGCAGATGTCAGTTGGCTGAAATTGTGAAAATGGAAGGAGTTACTATTGATGATAATTGTGTGGTTAGACTCAGAGGTAGGTTGTTTGTTCCAGTAGAGAGAGAGGTGAAGCAGCGAGTGCTGGAAGAGGCTCATAAATCTCGGTACACTATCCATCTGGGTAGTACTAAAATGTACCATGATTTGAGAAAGTATTTCTGGTGGCCTCTATGAAAAAGGAACAACAGAATTTGTTGCAAGATGTGCTATTTGTCAGCAGATTAAAGCAGAGCATCAGAAGCCTGGAGGTTTGTTGCAGCCATTGCCTATTCCACAGTGGAAATGGGATGATATTGCTATGGACTTTGTGGCAGGTTTACCAAGATCGAGTTCCGGGCATAATGGAATATGGGTATTTGTTGACAGATTAACCAAGGTATGCAGATTAGTGGCAGTAAGTATGTCTTGGACAGTGGACAGATTAGCAAATATTTATGTTGAAAAGATTGTTCCACTGCATGGTATCTCGAAGACTATTGTATCTAATAGAGATCCAAGATTTACTTCTGGTTTTTGGAGAAGTCTGCAAAGAGTAATTGGTACTGAGCTGAGATATAGTTCCGCTTATCATCCCCAGACAGATGGTCAGACAGAGAGGATTATCCAGACAATTGAAGATATGTTGCGAGCTGTTGTTTAGTTGGGGAGGTAGCTGGGAGCATCATTTGGGAATGGTTGAGTTTGCCTACAATAATAGCTATCATACCAGTCTTGGGATGGCACCGTATGAAGCTTTATATGGAAGGCCATGTAGAACCCCATTGAACTGGCATGAAGTGGGAGAAAGGCAGTTAGTGGGTCCTGAATTGATTCAGCAAACCACTGAAGTAGTAAAGCTTATTAAAGAAAAATTGCAGGCAGCTCAAAGTAGGCAAAAGAGTTATGCAGACGTCCGGAGAAGACCACTTCAGTTTGAGGTGGAGATTTTGTTTTCTTGAGAGTTTTCCCGAGTAAAGGCAATGAGATTTGGCAAGACTGGGAAGTTGAGCCCGAGATATGTGGGACCTTTTCAAGTGATTGAGAGATTTGGGGAAACAGCTTATAGGCTGAATTTGCCAGCAGATTTTGCGGATGTTCATGATATATTTCATGTTTCTATGTTGAGAAAGTGCATTGAAGATCCAGCTCAAATAATCAGATATCAAGGAGGTGACCTGAGGCCAGATATGACTATGCCTGAGTATCCGGTGCAGATCACATATCGAAAGATAAAGAAGCTGAGAAATAAAGAAATTGAGCTAGTTAAAGTGAGATGGAAAATAGGTTGGGTGGTGAGGATACCTGGGAGTTAGCGAGGAAATGGCTAAAGGGTATCCCTATCTGTTGAATAAGCCTTTGTATTTTCTTTTTAGATGATAGTGCTTGTAAAAGTGTGTATGTGTAAATTGTTAACTTTGAATGTGTTATGAATTTCGAGGTCAAAATTTTCTTTTTAGATGATAGTAATGTAACGTCGCGTGCTTTTGGATCCATGCGGATCATGTGTGTAATGGTTGTGATGGCCGTTGTGAGGCCAGTGTTGTGTGGTTTGGATGTGTGGTTGATTAGGTATGGTGCAGGTTTGTGGAATGTGCAGGATTGGAACCTAAAACAGAACAGCATTGGCTGCTGTTAGTTGCAGATTGACGGCCAGATATGGACGTTTAATGAGTTAACGTCCATGTAAAGTGACGTTAAGATGAACTTAACGACATTTGATGTGGACGTTTGTAGTGGCGGTTGCCCTTGGCGGCATAGGGGTTGACGCCAACCTGAGAATTCTGCAGGTTATAGGGTCACCCGATGGCAGGTTTCCTACCCTGTTCTCATTTTCCCTTGTCCCAGCTTCTTGTCCCAGTGTTCCTAAAGCTTCCAACAGGTACTAAGGGTGCTTGGAGGATCGTGGGACGTGTGGCGTTGCGAATCGGTCGAGGAAACGCCGTGGCGTGGTGCAATTCCCGTGGGAGCTCGCGGAGGGTTCGTGTGAACCGAGAGTTTGCAGAAGGTTTTAGCGTGTTCTGAGGTAGGGGACGAACCCGGTTAGCTCCGTAAACATTAAAACACGACGTAACCACCTGAATCAGCATGATAATGCATTTTCAGATTAAGTTGCACCATGCGGGGTTAATGGATGGTTTGAGTAATTAATTAGCGAACGAAGCATGCTGTATTGGGATGTTTAGGATTCATGCATGTTAAAAGAACTCTTTCTGTATGTTTTACCGTTTTTTAATGGTTGAAAACCTGTAGAATCGGATTAGAGTTTCTGCAGGATTGGAGGCTGAAGATCTTGGCGTCAAGGTCGATTGACGCCAGTCTCATCAGCCAAGATATAAACGGCCATATTCCTTGCCGTCTACTTCATGTAAGCGGCAGTCGATGTGCCGCCTACTTGAATATAACCAAAAAAGACTATTTATGGTGGTTATCGATAATGCATGGTGTATTGGCACCTATAGTGCACTGAGTGCACATAATTCACGTGTTTTACCATACAAGGTATGCAGTTAGTTACTTACCTTCGTGACTGCGCATTGTTTACGCGAGTCAGTTGGGTTCACGTGTAGTGGACCGTGGTTACTTGAGGTTTACGTAAGGTTTCACGTGGTTTGTGTGTGACGTGCATGTGGTTTTGTGTACGTGGCGAGTAGTACGACGCCTACCGTGGTTACCTCTCCAGTTGGGTGCCCCAGGTTCTTTGTGAGTCAGGCTGTTAGCTCGGGGCTTTGTCCCGGTACTTGTGTTGTACCGTCGAGGTCTGTGTCGTCTGACCTGGACACCCTCACTCCTGTGCTTGAGTTGTACGTCCGGCTGAGGGAAAGACAACAGTGGGACAGTGACTGTCGTACTTGTCTTTTAGTCACTTGTAGCACGCTCGTAGTTGGGGGTACGGACACCAGTAGACGTACTGGACCCCAGCTAGTCCTTTTCCAGTGCCTCACTCTAGAGTGTTCCAGGCCAGGATCTCTAGAGGTGTCAGGCATGGGCCTGTGACCGTGTGGTCCGCAGGTGGTGGTGTTTAGTTGGTCTCCACAGATGCTTGACCTTTTCACGTGGAGCGGCAGCTGGACCTTTCGTCCGTAGCTGCGAGACTGAGAGGTAGACCTGTGTTAGCTTGTCCGAGTCAGTTTCTGGTGTCGCGAACCAGTTCACGTGGCTCGTGTTTGGCTGTCTCTACTTTAGCTTGTACACCTGTACTGGTTTGCCGTTTAATTATTAAGTTGTTTCTCGTAGTCGGCAGACGGTGAGTACGTTTACAGCTTTAATATCCTGCTTAGCTGTTCTATAAATTGTTGGTATTGTTTACTGCTTTCGTACCTGTGGTTTTGGTTTGCTCGGTGTTGGGGGAGTTCCCTACTGAGCCAGTGACTAGTGAGGCTCACCCTACCCCTACAGGTGAGAGCGAGGAGGACGTTTCACGACCGTCGTCCAGTTCGGAGCCGCGTTGTAGCGGTGCAGGGTCGGTACCTCCAGCTGTGTAGTAGCAGCTCCAGCAATGTAGTGTAGATAGTTGTTTATTTTCTTCAGTTGTACCTCGGGGTATGCCCCAGGCTCTTGTACTTTCTTTTAGTTTTGTGGAAATTTGGCTATGTAACTTGTGAAATATATATAAAATGTGGTGTGTTCCTTTGTGTTTACACGGACTGTGGTTTGGTTTCTCTTGCGAGGCTTCGGCCCGTTCGCGGGAGGCGGACTCGGATCAAGTACGTTATCGGTTTAACGGGCTTGGCCGAGGCGTTCCGCCACAGTTGTGGAGTCACCGTTGTTGTACCTTACTTTCATAGTATGTAATTGAGACTTATGTAATTGAAGCTTATGTAAATTGTGGACGAACAATGTAATTTGAAATTTGTATTTCATTATGTGGACTTAGTTCCTTAAATTGCTATATGGATCATGTATGTTTATGTGGATGATGAATTAAAAAGACAGTAGTTCTTTTACTTCCGCTACTCTGTATTCATATTGTGTACATCTCAGTCATGTGTGTTAGTGCTTGGGTAAATGTCCCACTGTGACGAGACTCACTATACCGACATGGATTGGTATAATCGTACCGGTATAAGGAGTGTCGTCGTAGTGTGTCGACACACTCAGTGGTAGTGTCGACACACTCCGGCTGAAATTTCAACTTATGATTCATCTGGACACGTGGCTGCTTGGGGATCAAGGGAATCTGCCTAGGTTTCCATGCCCATGCACCCCAAGGCACTTTATGGACATATGGGGCTATAAATACCCATGTTCCTTGTACCCCAAAGGCAAGAGAGCCCATACACTTCCAGAAAAGCTTTTTGGCTACAAAAGGGGATCTTCTAGATCTTGCTCCATCTCCAGAAGTTGCAGGCCATCCTTTCAAGAGGAAGGACGTGGGAATCAGGGGAATCTCTAGAGAGAAGCTTGCTGTGCTAGGAAAGGGAGCAGATCCAACTGAAGAGGAGCAGTAGAAGAAGGATTTCTGGCATTTCAGATGCCATCAAAGCAAAGCATCACCAATTGAGGAGAATCTCCATCGATTCCATCAAGGCTCCTCATTCAAGTGTCTGCAAGGCCTCTTCATCGAAGAACACTCATTCCACATCCATTTCTCTCACTTCTGAGTTTGTTCTTCCTTATTTCGTCTATGAGATTTGTGCATGAAGTTCTGCACAAATTTCTGTGTACGAATCTGTCTTGAATCAGATCATTGCTAGAGGATCTGATCTCTTTTGTGTTTGATCTAGCTTTTGTACTGTGAGCCGTCGAGCTCTGGTTTGTGAGTCGTCGCACTCACTGTGTGGTTTGAGCCGTCGTGCTCAATTTGGAGTCGTCGTGCTCCGGTTGTTGTTTGAGCCATTGTGCTCAGTTTGTGAGTCGTTGAACTCAAGGTGTTGTTGAGCCGTCGTGCTCAAGGTTGTTTGGAGTCGTCGTGCTTCAGTGTGTGTTGTACTTAGGTTTTGAGTAGTGTGGCCTCACTGTGTGAGGGGTGGACATAGGAGTCACTGGAGGTGATTTCCGACCCACCTAAAAATCCTCTGTGCAGTGGTTTGAATTGTGGTTTGACTTTGTATTGCGCTAGATGCATGCATAGGGATTTCGTTCACACTTATAATTGATTTGCTCACACACACTAATCACACATAATCCACACACACCCACACTTCAGATCAGTAATTTGTTTGTCTAATTGATCTCGGATCCGAAGTAATTTAGAATTGCTTAAGCTTCCACATTCATTGGTGTTGATCTATTCAACCCCCCCTTCTAGATCTGATCCATCCACCTATTCGATCCTACAATTGGTTTCAGAGCGGGATAATATCTATTTCTGATCTGATTTGATTGCTTCTATTTGATCTCTGTGTAATCGTTTGAATTGTTTGCTTGCTCTTTCACTATCTCATTTTAATTGATGGATTCTCAAGGATTTGTAGCTGAGGGTCATTCCATTAATAGGCCACCATATTTTGATGGGTCTGATTATTCATACTGGAAAAATCGCATACAAGTTTTGCTTAGGGCTCAAAACTATGAAATCTGGAGGATAGTTGAAGTGGGTCCTTATGAAAATCAGGGAGATGAGGAGAATTGGACTAGAGAGCAGATTAGGAAAGCTACTCTTAATTACAGTGCCATGAACATGCTTCAGTGTGCAGTCCACCCTAAAGAATATTCAAGAATATCCATGTGTAAATCTGCTAAAGAGATGTGGGATAAACTTGAATTAATGTATGAAGGAACATCTCAAGTTAGGGAAACCAAAGCAAACATACTTGTTTTTTTATGAATATGTGTTATGATGAAATCTGATGAATCAATTTCTAAAATGTTTGCTAGGTTTATGATAATTGTCAATGGACTGAAGGCGTTAGGTAAGGAATACACTGATGTTGATATGGTAAGAAAAATCTTGCGCTCTCTATCATCTGTTTGGCACACAAAGGCTACAGTGATTGAAGATTCTACGGATTTATCCAAAATTTCTTTGGATGTACTCATAGGATCTTTAATGACTTATGAAATAAATCTGAAAAGAAGTGAAGAACATATGCTTAAAGCTAAACCAGTAGCACTTAAGCTTCATCAAGCAACAAAGAGAAAAGTCAAGAAAAGTCAAGTTCTGAAGAGTCTGAGTCTAATGAGGATACACTTGCCCTCATGACTAGGCAATTCAGAAAATTTTTAAAATCAAGAAGAGGAAAATTCAATGGAAAGAAAAAATATTCTTCTAGTAAAAGGAATGCTTCTTCTTCAAATTTTAATGCTAGCAGAAATAAAAAAACTGATGAAGATATTATTTGCTACAGGTGCAACAAGACATGACACATGAAGAGTGAGTGTCCTGAGATCAAAAAGGACAAATACAAGAAGAACAACAAATTGAAGAAGCCAAAAGCCATGATAGCAACTTGGTCGGATGAAGACCAAAGTAAGGATGAAGAAGAGAACTCTTCAAGTTCAGCAAATGAGGAGTTATGCTTTATGGCCAATAGCAGTGATGGAAATGATTCACAAAGAAAAGGAGCAAAAGAAATCCACAAGTACTTAATGGCAAAGAAGAGCTTCAATGAATCCAAACAATCAACAATTCAAAAGACTTTGGCTCTAACAGCACATTCCATGAGTTCAGAGCATTCTTCATCCTCTTCAGAACACAAGAATTCAAATGGGTCTACAAGGTCAGGTAAATCAATTCCAGATCCATTTATGTATTCTAATTCTGACTCTGATGTAGATGAAGCATGTCTTATGTTGAATTGATTGAATTCTGTGAAAAGATGCAAAATCTTAATGCAAAGCTGAACACTAAAAATAAAGATTTGAAATCGACTTTAAAACATTGCCACAAAGAGAGTGAAAAATTGAAAGATACACTTGAATTGCTCCAGAACAATGATAAAGATCCTTCACAAGAAAATGAGAATTTGAAAATTGAAGTTATGAAATGAATTCTGAAAAAGAAAGTTGAAAGACAAAATCAAAATTTGTGAAAACAAATTGTTTAAGTTGAAAGAAAATCATGATCAATTGAAATATGAAAATCTTGATTTGAAAGAGGAAAATGAAAAATTGATTGATCTCAATGAAAACTTCAAATTTGATAATGATCAATTAAACAAACAGATTTCTAACATGGCTCATGATCATCAAATAAATGAAAGATGCAAACAACTTGTTGAAGAAAATAGTCATCTAAAAAGAAGATTGAATGCTTGTTGAATAACAAATCATTGGACAATGACTGTAGCAATTTAAGTAATAAAATTGTTGATTGGAAAAAAAAATTGCTCAATTTGAAAATGAAAAGAACAAGATAAAAAATGGTTTGGATGTCATGCTAAATAAGCTTCAAATTTCAGAAAAAGAAGTTGTTGCATTAAAAGCTAAAAAACAGAAGCTTCAACATGAATTGAAAAATACTAAATACACAAGTCTTGCTTCTGTGAGAGACAAGAAAAATGAAAATAAAATAAAATTAACATTTGTTAAAGCTGCTACAAATAAGAACTCTGCTAATTCTAATGAAAAACTAGTGAAAGTTCTTGTTCAGAAACAGACAGAGAAAAAGAAAATGCTACTGTCAAGAAGATTCATCTACTTCCTTCATCAGTTCAAAAAGCTCCAAGGCAAGTTCCAAATTCACATCATGCCACGAGCCACCAAAAGGTACCTCACTCTCCTCATAGTAAGCCTCCTCACATGAAAAGGAGATTCCAGCAAATGCATATATACATGCCAAGGTAAGTACCAGGTAAGAAATGATCTTATTTGCTTTAATTGTAATAAACTTGGTCATTTAGCCAAATTTTGCTGGAATAGAGATCAACATTTTCATAAATATGTCAAATCAGTCTAGTGCTTCACATGTCATAAATTTGGGCATACTTCTAGGGAATGTTGGCATAGAATTGATAATATTGTACATGCTCCCATGTTTCATGTTAATGTACATAAGAATAAAGATCATGTTCATGCTGAAAACACTCAGAAATTCTATGTACATGAAAAAGGAACTATTGCACAAAAGATCTCTTCTGAATTCCATGTTAAAAATCTCAATGATAAAAATCTGAAAAATAGAAAACAAATTGTTCAGTATGTTAGTGGTGCATTCTATACCAATAACTCTAAGATTAGAAACCAAGATTCTAGTGTTTCTAGTCTTCAGAAAAATGCACCCAATATCAAATCCTTTTGGATTCAAAAATCGTTGTTGCAGATTCATGGAAGATCCTTAGGATCTAAACAAGTTTAGGTTCTGAAATGTGCTGCTTGAATGCTGAATGCAAGGATCCTTGTAGTCAATTTTAAGATGAAGGCTTCATGACTAAGGCTACAAGGAAAGTAAGTGAAGAGAATGAAAAAAAATAAAAATCTCACCAGGTAAATACTTCTGAGAGATTCTCTGCTAAATAAAAACTGAAATCAATGGGACTCTTATACAAAGATCAATTGGTATATCAAATGGTGAACTGTGGAAGGACAAGTCAGGCTTGTCTGAAAACTATCATTATGTGTGAGGAATAACCTCCGCAAGTACCAATGATCTTCCTTGTGTAAGAGTCATTAATTAAAAAAAAAATAGTTGTGATTGAAACATGATTGCTTGTTTATTTCATTTCTTCCATGATGATTTTTGCTTGAATTACTTGCCAAAGTTTTCACATCATGCACATGTAACTAAGAATCATGATTTTGTTGAAAATGCTCAGAAACTCATGTGAATATAAATTGAACATTTCATGAAAACATAGATGCATTAAATAAAGAATAATTATGTTATGGAACTAATGTTGCTCATAGTTCCATTAATGACAAAAGTGCATCTATACTAAAAAGAAAATTCACTTGGATTCAAAAAGATTTATTGCTGCAATCTAACTCTTGCTCCACTGTAGGACCCAAGAAGGTAAGGGTTCTAAGGCCAACTTGATCAGCAAGTTGATAAGTCTTGTAGCCATACCTTTCCATCTGAAATCAAGACAATAGCTATAGAAGGCAAGAAAAATTGGAAACCACAGGTAAAATCTAAAAGAAGACTATTCAGGTAAAACCTCATATCATTTTCAGATTGAACTGCTAAGTTAAAGAAAATTCTTAGAGTCTTATCTGAACAATGAAGAGTGTGTTTTGATGTTGCTCCCACAATAACTTTGTGCCATAACAATTAGAATCATGTTTGTATTATCATGCTGCTTACTGTGCCTATGATTCTATGTGCATATCAACTGCTTTGACTTTTTGGTATATCAATGATGACATGTGGAAAAACAAGTTATGCTTGTTGGAAGCTATCATTATGCGTGATTAAAAACTCGCCAAGTACCAGAAGTCATATTATGCTTAAAGTTAATTGTGTGCATAATCATGTGTGAATTGCTTGCCAGCTTTTTCATTCCATACCATATTAAGGGGGAGTAAATTTGAAAAGTGCAAAAATGTTCTTGAAAAATGCAATGAATTTCATGCTATAACTAAAGAATAATTGACCTTTTTGCAGTGACTTGTGGTATATCAAATAGTGAAATGTGAAAGGACAAGTTAGGCTTGTCTGAAAACTCTCATCATGTGTGAGAAAAATTCTCCGCCAAGTATCAATAGTCTTTTTCTGCATAAAGGTCATCAAGAAAAATGAAAATATCAAAAACTTTATTTTAAGTCTTTGAAACACTTTTGAGTTTTTGAAAAACATTTCTCCTTCAATAAATTGCCTGTTAATGCATGTTTGATCATGTTCATATTCTTTCTGTGCAAATGCTTGGAATGAACATATCTGAATTACTTAAATGATCATTTCATATCATGCATATCTTATGGGGGAGTGAATCAAAAGAATCTTTGAGTGAAATGCTGGAGAAATATTCCTTCATATCTGATTTATCAACAACTCCCATTCAGTTAGTTGTCAAATGTTCTTGCAAAGCTGCAAATAAAAGTCTTCATATTCTTGTAAATAAATTCCTCACTCTCACATTGCATTGGCATTCTTGGTATATCAAATGATGATTTGAAGAAAGACAAGTCAGGCTTGTCTGGACACTTTCACTATGCGTGGAGTATATGTCTCCGCCAAGTATCAAGAGTCTAGTATGCAATTGTTAAGGGGGAGTCCTTGTCTTTCAATAAAACATTCTTGCTCATTCTATTTACACTTCATTCCATTCCTATTTCTTCAATAATCTTCATGTTCACCTTGTGAGGGGGACATACATGAAAGGGGGAGTCATTGTCACATTCCTTGACCTTACTTGTCTATCTTGAACCCCAAAATCATCAGAATGTTTGAGTCATTATGCTATTTTCTTATGAGAGAATTAAGACATTGAAACTAAACTCATTGTGCATTTAGTTTAATTTCAAAGATTCATTATCATTTCAAGGTTAAGCAATCTTAATACTGAATATCTTTAAAATGATTTGCAAAACACTTGTAGGCACATGAGTGGCTTTACTATTTAACTTGTGCATGTTTAAACTTCATTTTTACCACATGTTAAGAATAATTTTTCTAAATTCGGAGTCATGGCTTTTCTGGTCAAAGCAAACATATTCCTGTGAAACATTAAAGAAAATGATCAAAATCTTGGACAGACACAAACAGAGCAATGTAATTTTTGAACCACTGAGTAACCGGGCCATTTCACCTAAAAAGTGATTTGTTTCGCGTCAAAAAGTGGAAATCAAAATTTTCAACTCTGTATAAGATAATGAAAGTTAAACCACTGAGTAATCAGGAGGTCTTGCATCTGATCAATGTGATCTCTTGCACTGAAAAGTGAGATTTAACTAATTATTCTTGTATTCTTTCTCAGTTAAAAATGAAAGAAAATCAACTTGACAGGATGGAAAAGCTTAAGACCTTAATAAAGTTCATGTTTACTGAGTTTAGACCTATTATTCTACATTGTGTTAAAATTAAAGCTCCTAACATCCTTGTTAAATACTTCTGCTTACTCATATAGGTCACTTTTCTTCACATTTGCATCATTATTTTAACTACATTCAGATCATTATACTTGTAATATCTTGTGTTGAGTGTGTCTTTGTGATTAAACTTTGTTGCACAATAACCAACACACAATAACTCTCTCATATGTTAATATCACTTTGCTCATTTATTTTGATCATTTCTGACTATTCATTTCCTACATTTCATTTCTTGATCTCCTACATTCTTTATTTCTCTCTCTTATCTATCCTTTTGATGCTGTCAAAAAGGGGGAAAGGCCTTTAAAAGGGGGAGAAGTTATTTAAAGAGGAGAAAGTTTCTTATGGGAGAAAATTCAAAAAATCAAAAAGGGGAGATTTGAGTCAGGCTATTGGGAGATTGTGTATATTTTTTGTCATCATCAAAAAGGGGGAGAATGTGGGTTGAGTGTGTTTTGGAATTTCCTAAAGTTGTATTTTAACGATGACCAATGAACACATCATACTTTGATTTTGATGATGACATATTGTGATTTTGATGATGACATATGTGATTTTGATGATGACATATTGTGTTTTTGATATGACATGTTGTGATTTTGATGATGACATATTGTATTTTTGATGATGACATGTTGTGTTTTTAATGCTTAATGGTGGAACATGTTACATACATCATTTATGCAATAACAATGCTCAAAAGTATGTTTCAAATACTTTACACATCATACTTTGATGATAATACCTTGTACTAATGTCTTATCTGTTAAATTCTCAGGGATATACAGGGTTTTATCATGGTAGTGTCGACACACCCATTGATGGTGTCGACACTGAGTCATAGTCCCTGAAGCTTTTTCATGAAGACAGGGTCAAGTGTGTCGACACAGTCCATGGTCGTGTCGACACTAGACCCAGTTTTCAGGAGATCCATTTGTCTGACTGGGACAATGTGTCGACACACTCAGTGGTCGTGTCGACACTAGACCCAGTATCCAGAAGACCCTTTTTGTGCAAATGGGACAGTGTGTCGACACACTCAGTGGTAGTGTCGACACACTCCGGCTGAAATTTCAACTTATGATTCATCTGGACACGTGGCTGCTTGGGGATCAAGGGAATTTGCCTAGGTTTCTGTGCCCATGCACCCCAAGGCACTTTATGGACATATGGGGCTATAAATACCCATTTCCTTGTACCCCAAAGGCAAGAGAGCCCATGCACTTCCAGAAAAACTTTTTGGCGGCAAAAGGGGCTCTTCCAGATCTTGCTCCATCTCTAGAAGTTGCAGGCCATCCTTTCAAGAGGAAGGACGTGGGAATCAAGGGGAATCTCTGGAGAAAAGCTTGCTGTGCTAGGAAAGGGAGCAGATCCAACTGAAGAGGAGCAGTAGAAGAAGGATTTCTGGCATTTCAGATGTCATCAAAGCAGAGCATCGCCAATTGAGGAGAATCTCCATCGATTTCCATCAAGGCTCCTCAATTCAAGTGTCTGCAAGGCCTCTTCATCGAAGAACACTCATTCCACATCCATTTCTCTCACTTCTGAGTTTGTTCTTCCTTATTTCGTCTATGAGATTTGTGCATGAAGTTCTGCACAAATTTCTGTGTACGAATATGTCTTGAATCAGATCATTGCTGGAGGATCTGATCTCTTTTGTGTTTGATCTAGCTTTTATACTGTGAATCGTCGAGCTCTGGTTTATGAGTCATCGTACTCACTGTGTGGTTTGAGCCGTCGTGCTCAATTTGGAGTCGTCGTGCTCCGGTGTTGTTTGAGCCGTTGTGCTCAGTTTGTGAGTCGTTGAACTCAAGGTTGTGTGTTGAGCCGTCGTGCTCAAGGTTGTTTGAGGCGTCGTGCTTCAGTGTGTGTTGTATTCAAGGTTTTGAGTAGTGTAGCCTCACTGTGTGAGGGGTGGACGTAGGAGTCACTGGAGGTGATTTTCGAACCACCTAAAATCATTTGTGCAGTGGTTTGAATTGTGGTTTGACTTTGTATTGCGCTAGATGCATGTATAGGGATTTCGTTCACACTTCTAATTGATTTGCTCACGTACACTAATCACACATAATCCACACACACCCACACTTCAGATCAGTAATTTGTTTGTCTGAATTGATCTCTGATTCGAAGTAATTAGAATTGCTTAAGCTTCCCCATTAATTGGTGTTAGATCTATTCAACCCCTTCCAGATCTGATCCATCCACCTATTCGATCCTACAAAGGGTCCACTGGACTAAGGACCTGTGGTCACTGTCGAGCTAAGGACCTGTTGAACTAAGAGCCCTCTAGACTATCACTGCTTGAATGAGTTAGGCCAGGGTCTTTCTAAGATAAAAGGCAGAGTGTGGGTTGAATTAACTTCTTATCTTAGCGCATGTCAAAAGGTTATCTCAAGAACTTCTCTATCATCTTGGGCTATCCTCTTGATGTTGGGATAAGAGTCCTTCCTTTGAATGATAGATCTGATGTTCGTGGCGCAATTCACGGATCCTATTTGATGATTAGGTCTCCAATAGGTAAACTCCTATTTGGTTATTGGCTTTCGTCTTTGTGGGCCAAACTTAACAATTGGACTTCATAGATTAGGTCTGAGGGCTAAAATATATATTTCCTCTGCATGTACTTACAGATAAAGTAGTCCAAACTTTGGTGTCTCCGTTTCATCTTGTTTAATTTGCTCGAACTTTTGCTTCCACGTCTAATCTGCAGGTTGTTTCTTTTATGAAGACTGTGTCGATCCTACCCAAAAAGCAAGTTCAGAAGAAGTTTGGGCCCGTGGGTTCTCATATATGAAATGTTCAGAAGCGGAAATCACTTGAGCATATACCGTCTTAAGAAGAAGACCTCTTAAACAACGTCCCTTCGTTTCTCCAAATCCGAGTATAATTTTTAGAGTGCCTCTATGTAAAACCCCGAATGCTCTAGGGAGAATACCACTCCGGTCAGCTAATCTGCTGTTTCGTGGATGCCCACTTCAGTGATTACGTACGTTCATCTTCTTGTGCTAGCCATAACAGGTGGATGCTGGAACTCTGGCGAAATTAATTAGCCGGTGTACAAGATTAGTAATTAACATAATGCATACAGTGTGTACGTAGTAGGGGGGGGGGGGACGTTCTCAAACAGTTCGTCGTCAAAGCACGAAAACTGATTTAGTCACAAGAATTCTTGGCATCAAATTTGACACCAATAAAATAAAATTATAACACGTCAAGTGGTGTTAGAAAACCACGGAGTTGATATTTTCAAAAAGGGGTCACCATATACGTCTATTAATATTTCAAACTTGGTACTGTTATAAATTGATGTTAAAAAACTATTTTCCCTCAAGGATTTCCAAGCATAGACATATTATATATATATATATATATATATATATATTATATATATATATATATATATAAGAAATGTTATGCTCTTGGCAGTGCCGGGAGCATAGCGGACGTAGAAGGGCCGCGCCCCTCCATCCGCACGTCGCGTGGAGGGGCGAGCCCCCCGCATTAAATGTGCCTATTTTTTTTTTACAATTTGTGCACACAATGATATATTTATGCACACAAATATATTATTTATGCACGTAAATAGTGCACAAAAATATAAAAAATACAGTATTTAATGCGGGGGATCCGCCCCTTCACGCGGCGCGCACGCGGAGGGGCGCGGCCCCTCCACGTAGGCTACGCTCCCGATACTACCAAGAACATAGTATTTCTCTCTCTCTCTCTCTCTCTCTCTCTCCTCTCTCTCTCTCTCTCTCTATATATATATATATATATATATATATATTATATATATATATTACACCCAGCATAAACATGTCGGCCTCAACGGGGACACCAAACTGCCGCGGTGGTGTCCGGAAGGTCGGGATGGATTTATATACACAGCTTTAAGGGACGCGGTTCTCTAGAATTAGGTGTTCCAATTAGTAATTCAAAACCTTTGATTGAATTAGGTGTTCCAATTAGTCTTGGACAAAGTTGTTTTTTTTTTATTTAGAATAATAAATTTATATTATGAAAATAATAAATAATAAATAAAAAGAGATGAGTCGTTATGTTCTAATCATATTTGGTTATCTAATAGATCCAAATGCATATATATGGCCACTTTAGTAAGCCCTTCACCCCTCGATACAAAGATGTAAATGCACAATTATATTTAACTGATTTTGGTATTGTGGTATAAGAGTGTCCTAGTTTTTATTTTTTTAATCAAAGACCGGAATTCGGCCGATTTATTTAATTAAGAGTAAAGAAAACAGGGGCAAGAAGCCCACATAATCATCTTTGCCATCTGGTATGTACAGGAGTGTCGTAGTTAAGAAATAATACGATAACGTAAATCCAAGTTACTACACCCAGACTCAGAGGGTGGGATAATATACTATTCTAGAATAACATGAGTTAATTGATTATGAGATCACGGAGAACCATAGATTGTCTCATATGATGAGTTTTGATTTTTTGATTAAGTGTCATACAGGAAATATAATGGGATTATGAAAATTTTAATTGATTACTGGGATTTCAAAATTATATGATAGTTAGGTGACATTTGATAACAATTATTTAAAATATATAAATTTAATTTCTCATTTATTTTCTAAATCAAAAATTTTAAAAAAAATAAATATATATAAGATATAAGTTAAGAAGTGTTTGATAACTAACATAAATAATATCTGAAGTGCAGTACAATTGATTAGATGTCACATTACTATTGGGTAGGTCTTGGATTCAAAATTAAAATCGTCAAAATATTTTTTTTGAAATCGATTTATAGATCGTCGCCGGAGCTGGCCGGGTTCTAGCCTTCAGTCGCAAGAGTTGGTTGCCTCGACTGTCGTCGAATTCTAGTCGGTAGTCTTCGGAGTTGGCCGCCGGTGATCGCCAAAATCCGGCGACTTGCCGAAGCAACTGTGAGAATTCGATGACTGGCCAGAGCTGATTGGGTTCCAGCCACTGATCGCTGAAGCTGGCTACCGATGATCACCGGATTCCGGCGACTGGTGGTCTCCAAAATCGACAGATTTTGGCAACTGTCGTTACAGTTGGCCACCAGCGATCGTCGATCGTCGGTCGGAGAATGACAATCGCCGAATTCCAGCGACTCGCTGGAGCTTGCCGTCGGCAATCACCGGATTCCGACGATGTCCGCCATGATTCTTCTTAGCTTAAAAAGTAAGTAATTTTTTAGACTTAAGTGATTAATTAAGATATAATTTTAAATAGTTTATCAAATAATATGAATTCTTAAAAATTAAATATTTCAGATTTTAAACTTTCATTAAATATTATCAAACGAGGCCTCAGTCGATTATGTAGTTGGAAAGCAGCGCTGTCTAATGCCTCCTATATTTTTTTTTGTTTTCAAAGGCAAGTAAATTAATTTTTGCTTTACTGTATACTAGATTAAGATATTCTTGAGGTACATACCTATATATGTAACAAAGCCGCTTACTATTTAATACTGAACGGAACCAATTTTTTAACTTTCTTATTTGGTCAAATTGTTCTGATTTAACAGGTCGGATCAATTATAAGTAGGGTTGTCAATGTAGCAACTCGGAAAATTCAGTATTTAAAAAATTTAAAATAATAATTTTTATAAAAATAAAATAATAGAAACATACGTACCATTATCGTATGTGCAAGAGCACATCTAAAATTTCATAATAATTATAAATCAACCCCAAATATTATCCTTAAGTGTTCCACGAAGAAATTCGTGCAACGAAAAATTCTATTGGCCAAGTGTACGTCACAATGTGGCTAATTATCCAAATTAGAAAACTAAGTCAGAAAACCGTTAACACGGAAAGATACCGCGCCCATAAATAAACGATCATGTCGGAGAGACTTCCAACATCATGAAATGATTACCCATTATCGGAATTGGACCAATGAACCTCTCATAGTCCATGAATAAATTAGGTAAGAAAAATATAATAAAATTCGTAACTCTATTATTTCCTAATTCAAAAGGGAAATCCCAAAAGAAAAAATATAATAAATAATGGGCTTTGATAAATGGACCATATAAAATTTATTGGGCCATAATAGTGATTTTTAAAAGAAGAATAATAGGAAAATATCCTAAATTCGTAACTTAAATATTACTTAAATAGAAAAGAGGCATTTAATGCATTAAATAAGTAATTTGAGATGGAATTAGATTCCTAAACCTACCCCATATGGTTTAGCATGAATTTAGACCTCAACCTAACCCAAATAGAAGTTGGAAAGCAAGGAAGGAAAGAAGGAGTTAAGAAATCTCGTAATTAAAGAGAAATTTGAGTAGTAATAGGAATAGGAACCCTTACTAGCTTAAATACTCTCTTAACTCTCCATGGCCGGCCCTAAAACTTTGCTGGGGCTTGCTGGACGTGGAGAGAAGGCCAAGGAGGAGGAGAATTCGTGGGGAGAAGGCTCTCTCAAGCATCTTCCTTTGTTCTTCAAGTTCTAGTCCTAGAAGAGGAAAACAATCAAAGGTAGACTTCTCACAAGCTAAAATTCTGAAATCTTGTCTGTAGGTTCTTCCTACCCTCTTGAACGAAACCCCCAAGTTTCATATTTTTCCATCTATCACATCTTTTCTTATGAATTTTCGAAGTTCTATACACTTCATGACCCCGAGCCCCTTTCTTTGGTGCATATCTTCAAATCCACTCGTCCTCATGTCATGAAACTTTTTGAGTAAGGACTGAGGGTTGATAGGCATCTTTTTCCCTCGAAAGCCCTAAATTTGATTCACTCTAGTTGGCGAATTAAATCGTCTTTTTCAAGTTGCTCACTGTTCTTGTTCTTCATGTTGCATGAATTTAAAGCCTATCGAATTCTTTGAAATCTGCAAATTCCTGTTTACTGCAGTTACCCTGGCCTGTCTAGGGTTGTTAGAAATTTGTTTCACGAATTTTCATAAACCATGTGATTTGTTCTAATTTTTCAAAGCACCTTGTATCAATTTGATTCATGTTGGCCCGCAATCCAAAGCCTGGTCTGATTCCTGTCAGAGCCAGGAGCAGACCACCAGATTGCGATGGGCCGATATGTCGCCTTCTGGGGTCTGATTGCGATAGTCTACCTGTCGCGTTCAGGACGCGACAGGTAAGCCGTCGCGATCTATGTGCTTGTTCTGTCGCGACCCTTTCCCGCCCCCGTCGCGTTTCCAGTACCTGATTCGCAAGCCCTGTCGCGATCCTTACATGCTCCTGTCATGATCTGCCTAGTACCTGTCGCGACCCTCATTGGCCTATGTCGCGTTCACAGGTTTTTGACGAAAACCCATAAAAATTATTTCTGTCGCTTTCTATGTACCTATCGCGACCCTTTCCCGCCCCCGTCGCCTTTTTACAGTTATACCCCCAGTAAAAACTTGTTTTAAAATGGAGCCATATTGAATGCTTTAAATCACATATTCACAACTTCTTTTCTATCTATGATTTCTCTTACACATGCACACACATGAACCATCCATATATGGCTGAAATTTGACAGAAAATATCTCATAATGTATCTGGTAAATTATTGCAATAAAGTATATTAATTGCCCTATTTTAAAAGACTTGTATTCGTTTTTTTTTTGCGTTGTTTATATACCAATATCGACGCTCCACTGTTCTAGAATTCCTCTAGAACGTCGAGCACCTGTTTTTATATACACACTTTACTTGGCTTGTGGTGAACTCTCCGTCGGATATTCCTTTCGCCGGACTAGTGAACCCTTGCACAAGGCCTCCGTAAGTCTCCTCTGATCATGGATTCTCACATGGTCGACGAGCCGGTTGTACCCCAACACCCATTACACCTTTAGGGATCTATATGATCCAAAAGGCTATTAGAAATTTACTCTCGTCTTAAATCACGCCGAACCTCTGGACCTGTGCATAACAAGGCCAGTGGTAGGGTTGTGAGTTCCACCTGACTGCCAACACCACGTGCGCATGTTGTGCAACTGTTACTATCGCCTGGTTACTCGACGTATTACGTGCAATGTCCACTAGCTCTCATCTATACTCTACTCGCTCATCTATTCACGTTCACTCTACTATCTCATCTATTCATCTAGTGCTCTTATCTATTTCTGGTACTCTCAAATTGGCCATTAATTGATTGTCTAAAGATAAACAATATAACCAATGCCAGCGCAATAGGGCCCAATCAGGTCCTGGGAGGAGCGCCCGAAAGTGCCATTTGCCCGCGGAAGTTAAATGATCAGGATGTCGGCATTACATCCAAGTGCCATACTATCAAGATTAATCTAAGACAATCAACACAAAGTGCTATATTCTCTCGTTGTCTTTTGGCAAACAAGTGCTATACTCTCTCTCGGCTATCTTCGGATAACCAAAGTGCAATTACTATCTCGATTGACGAAAGTTAATCAAAAGTGCAAGACTATTTCGATTGATAAGAAAAATCAATCAAAGTGCAATTTACTCTCTATATGGCCAACTACTTTTTCTCTCCTTTCTATACATGTGTCGTGCTATTGCTTGACGTTGACGTTATTTGCTATCATGTCGTTGTTGCTTTCTATCGTGACTTGATCTTATTCATTGTACTATATTTGATTCATCTGCTATTTAAACCATGTTACTTGTGCTCTAACTTTCTCGACTTTACATAACTCTCTCTATCTTTAGTTGCTCTGCCATTTAATGCATTAATTATTTAAAGCCTGCTTGAGCCTGAGATTTAAGTCCTACTGGGCGTTATCGCTCACCCTTCGTTATTTGTCTTGTGTGCCTCAGGTAAGTCGGACTCTGACGTCACACACACCAATGGGACAGGACCAGAGTGATGAGCGACCTGGAGTCAACTCATGAAGTTACCTTAGTACCATGGTGTTAGTTATGGATGTCCTCAAGCCAATCATAACTTGTACAATCTTGTTCTTTGATAATAATATAAGGCTTTTATATTCGTTATGTGTAATTCGTTTATCGTTTCATTATGAGTCCATGAATATGCGTAATGGATATTAATTATGATGAGATCATAACAATGAGATTAATATCATTTAAACGTATATTCTTATTGTTCCTAGTCGGAGGATATCCGAGAAGGACATCGGATATCCGGTTAGGCTAGTACAGGTTGCACCTGCTCATATGATGAGGGTGGCTGGTCTCATAATCACTTGTGTGGGGACACTAAGGTGAATCTGTAGGTGCTCATTGGAGAATGAGTTCACTGAACTGATCCGTTATGAATCGCTGGATGGTATGTTATCTAACTGTCAACCAGCTAGATTCATTCACAGTGGCGTGATTGGTCCTTAGACCTGAGACACCAAGGACACCTTGTTGGTGGACTTCCGGGTTTTGACCTTGACTTATAGATCTCTAGCCATGAGGTCTTAATCAGTTAAGTGTTCGGATCTAGCGGAATACCTTCGAAGGTGATTGTGTGGTCAATATGGATCGCTCGCTCTCGGTAATAGGAGAGTGAATGCTCTACGGAGGATGCCTGATAGTCCCTGGCCAGGGCAAGACTACTTATCAGAAAAGGAGTTTTCTGATATAATTATGCGGCATCTAAACCGAGTGAGTGTGCAATTTAGGGTTTGACAGTTGACCATACCCTAAGTGCACTCGGGAGCATTGTACGAGCGAAGGATATAGTCACGTGGTAACTGATGATACAAAAGGTTCCTTGAATGGGTTGCTGAACCCCAATGCTTTCCAGGATCAAGTGGTGTTGCTTGCCCCAACATGATTGGAAGCCCGGTCAATTATCGTGAGACGATAATTGACTGTGTAATTAATTAATATGAGATGTTAATTAATTACCACAAGTCAATAAAGAGTTATTGAGCTTAATGGGCTGAAAACTGGACTAGCAGTTGGGCCTAGAGGGTCACACGCATAAGAGTTCCGAGCAGACTGGGCAAGGTGTTCTTTATAGACAATGACTGGGTTTTTATGAAAAACCGCGGTGTCTATAAATATACGCTGAGAGTTAAACCCTGGGTCAAGCTCCAGGCTTAACCCTGGCCGCCCCCTCCTCTCTCTCTCCCAGGGCGCCCCCCACCCTCTCTCTCCTCTCTCCAGCACATGGTGGAGCTGAGATCCGGAGACGCGTGGAGACGAGGAGATCCCGTCTGCGTCCGGAGCTCGCGTGGATCGTCTAGAGGCCGGACACTTGAACGACTTGAAGCACCGGCCTCCTGCGCCACCTTCTCCCCGATACGGGAGTTACGCAACCCCGCAAAGGTAAAGATGAGATCTGCCTGTGCGAGGTTTACCGATTTTCGTTCGATCCGACCGCCGGCAACGATATCTATCAGTGGAAATCGTGTTTCCGCTGCGCCCCGATCGTTTCCTTACACATGGAACCCTATGTATTGGCTCCGAATTAGCGGTTGTAATGGTCTTAGTAATTTATAATGAAATCAAGAGTTATTTCAATTATTGTTCATTAGATGCTCTGATGTTTGCGAAAGTATGTGCAATTGTCGTTACCATACTTGTTGTTCGCGTCTCCCTCCGATTTATTTCGCTGCTAAATTGGAGGGGCGTGACAGTCAATAAGTTAGGTTCGGGTCAGATTCAGGTCTAACTCATCAATATGAAAGTCCACCCCGACTCAAGCTCAAATTATATCGGGTCAGGTCGGGTTCGATACTTTTACAAAAATGTAAAATCTGACTAAGATCCAATCCGACTTGAATACCTAAATAAAAATTAAACTAAAAATAAAATAATATATTTAATAATATAAAATTTATAATCTCATCTAATTAAGTAGAGTTTTGATGTTCATTACTTACTTTGTTTGAAAAGAGAGTTTTAAATTTTAAGTAAGTAAAATAACATAATTTTAACTAAATAAATTTAAGATTAAAAAAAAAAGAGAACGGAGCGAGTTGGTCCTCGGACCGAACTCAAATGCGAGTCCGACCCGTGAGTCTAGTCGAGTTGAATTTTTAGATCTGACTAAATCACATGTTGAAAAGAGCCTTTCGATCCGATCCAAAATCAAATCAATTTGTAGAGCTATTAGACCGGCCCAATTCGTTGACTACTCTAATTAAAATTGAAATGGACTTAGGGTCCATTTTGTTGCTGGTAAAATATATTCATAGGAATTTTTTTTTTTCAAAGATTAATTTTTATAAGAAAATTATAATTATAATTTTTCATTTAGTACCCACTAGGGCTGCCAATGGACCTCTGAATTCTGTTTAGCCGACCCGTTTTCGCATTTTTTATAGGATGCGGAACTCCGAAACACTTTTTTCGATAGCTTAGCGGAAGCGGAAATGGATATCCGATTCTTATAGGATGCGGAAGCAGAACCACCCAATTCTGCATCCGCTTTTCCGTTTTCGTTTTCGATAACTTTTAATATATTATATAATATTTTTATAATAAAATCTCCTCAAACTCGAAACTTTGGCTCTTAAATTTTTAACTCATTGTCTCTCACCTCCCATCTATATGTAAATGTCATCTATTCTAGTCCCAATTATTGGCAGCTTTTTTTCTCTAATGATATTTATATCTACATATAGATATCTATTACTCAACCATTATATATCACTACATGATTTTACCATACTAATTTGATCTTGTTATACTTCATTTAGTAAGGGTCATTATAATGTACATGATGACGAAGATATGGTAGAAAAGATTATTAATTTATATTTGAAACTATCCATAAATTTAATAATTAATATACTTGTAAATTTTATAATTAATTCTAATTGTATAAATGTTGTTATATCCGAAGTTTCTGTTTTGTTTCCGTTTTTGTTTCCGATTTTTCGATAGAAAGCGGAAATAGATGCGGAAGCGGAAACACCCTTTTCCGTTTCCGTTTCCGACTCCGAAATTTCTTATAGGAAGCGGAAGCGGAAACACCTATTTCCGATTCCGACTCCGACCCGTTGGCAGCCCTAGTACCCACTTAAATGTTTTATGTGAAAAGATTTTTTAATATTTATTTTTAGTAAAATATTTTATTAAAATATATATTTAAAAATAATTGAAGAAAAATTAAAAAAAATCGTATGTCGACCATCCGATCATTGACAGTTCGACGTCAGCTATGGAGCGTAGGTCGTCAGACGTCAGGCACTCGGAGTTGGAAGTTGACCGTCAGTCGCTCGACGTCGGGCGCCGAATGCATCGGGTGATAGGTGTCGACCGCCAGACGTCGGACGTCGGGCGCTGCGCGCCGACCTCGACGCCAGCCGTGAGGCGTGGAACGCCAAGCTCCGGACGTCGGCCGTCGGATGTTGCTAGGCGCGGACCGCCGGGTGCAAGGTTGTTAGCCACCGCCGTCGAGTTTCAAACATCGGAGATTAAAAATTAGAATAGATATTGTAGTCACACTTATGAAAATTCTACATGACAAGAAATCTAGAAAAATAATTTACGAAGTCTCATTAAAATACTAAAATTTATAATTTTAGGTAAAATATTTTTGT